>CM070476.1:45247468-45308477 GCA_036324585.1 Champsocephalus esox | reverse complement strand
CAGTGTGTAGAATATATATCACTCAGTAGAACAGGCCTACTCTCTTTATCTGCTTTAGTTTAGTAGATATCGACAAACAAAGAGTCGATATTTTTCTAAAACCATTCAGTGCTTCACAATAAAATACGGCTGTAGCCTGATTATGCTTTAGGAGCTGTAGGTGTGTGTGGTACAGTGTGTGTGTGTGTATGGTACAGTGTGAGTGTGTGGTACAGTGTGTAGGTGTGTGTGTGGTACAGTGTGTAGGTGTGTGTGGTGCAGTGTGTGTGTTGTACAGTGTGCAGGGTGTGTGATACAGTGTGTAGGTGTGTGTGTGGTACAGTGTGTAGGTGTGTGTGTTGTACAGTGTGTGTGTGGTACAGTGTGTAGGTGCGTGTGTGGTACAGTGTGTAGGTGCGTGTGTTGTACAGTGTGTAGGTGTGTGTGTGGTACAGTGTGTAGGTGCGTGTGTTGTACAGTGTGTGTGGTACAGTGTGTAGGTGTGTGTGTGGTACAGTGTGTAGGTGCGTGTGTTGTACAGTGCGTAGGTGTGTGTTGTACAGTGTGCAGGTGTGTGTGTGTGTTGTACAGTGTGTAGGTGCGTGTGTTGTACAGTGTGTAGGTGTGTGTGTGGTACAGTGTGTAGGTGTGTGTGTGGTACAGTGTGTAGGTGTGTGTGTGGTACAGTGTGTAGGTGTGTGTGTGGTACAGTGCGTAGGTGTGTGTGTGGTACAGTGCGTAGGTGTGTGTGTGGTACAGTGCGTAGGTGTGTGTGTTGTACAGTGTGTAGGTGTGTGTGTTGTACAGTGCGTAGGTGTGTGTGGTACAGTGTGTAGGTGTGTGTGTGGTACAGTGTGTAGATGTGTGTTGTACAGTGTGTAGGTGTGTGTGTTGTACAGTGCGTAGGTGTGTGTTGTACAGTGTGTAGGTGTGTGTGTGTTGTACAGTGCGTAGATGCGGCGGACAGACGGGTCTCAGTTGGTTTGATGTCCTTACTTTTAATTCTTGCAAATACAACTTTTGGCCCGTCATTTCAATTCCCCATTTCAGCGACCAGAGAGGGGGGGGGAGATATCCAGTCTCTGACTGTGTTACGTTATTATGAGAGTGCTCTCATACTTTAAATTGCATATATTTATATAAATATATGTGTGCGTCTGCATCTGTAGCCTGGTATTGCCTCATTGTACCGCACTCTCAATGAACTCAAAGTAAATATGTGGGGAACGAAGTTCAGCTGATCTAACAGAGATTATAACATATGACAAAACACTCACAGCTGATGCAGCTGTTGCCACGTAATAATGAACGGACGTCGCTTTAATATGACCGCTCAGAGGAGACGAGTTCTCATTTCTCTAACCGTCTGCTGCTTCCCCTCCTCTCTCCTCGGTTCCCCTCCTCTCTCCTCGGTTCCCCTCCTCGGTCCTCCGCTCGCATCTCCTGTGGGCGGGACTAAGTCTCGAGGAGGGGAGTCGAGGAGGGGAGTCGAGGAGGGGACATTTAAGAATTGAGAAGCCTCTTATGTCTCTCTCTCTCTCTCTCTCTCTCTCTCTCTCTCCTCCTCTCTCTCCTCTCTCTCTCCTCTCTCTCTCTCTCTCTCCTCTCTCTCTCCCTCTCCCTCTCTCTCTCCCTCTCCCCTCTCTCTCTCCCTCCCCCTCTCTCTCCCCCTCCCCCCTCTCTCTCCCCCTCCCCCCTCTCTCTCCCTCTCTGTCTCTCTCTCCCTCTCTCTCTCTCCCCCCTCTCTCTCTCTCTCCTCTCTCTCTCTCTCCCCCTCCCCCCCTCTCTCTCTCTCTCTCCCCCTCCCCCCCCTCTCTCTCCCTCTCCGTCTCTCTCTCTCTTTCTCTCCCTCTCTCCCTCTCTCTCCCCCCTCTCTCTCCCTCTCCCTCTCTCTCTCTCTCCCCCCCCCCTCTCTCTCCCCCCCTCTCTCTCCCCCCCCCCTCTCTCTCCCTCTCCCCCCCCCCTCTCCCCCCCCCTCTCTCTCCCCCCCCCTCCCCCTCCCTCCCTCTCCCCTCTCTCTCTCCCCCCCTCTATCTCTCCCCCTCCCTCTCTCTCCCTCTCTCTCTACACACAGCAGATCCGCTGCCCGTTTAACAGCCTCATCTTTGTCAGACTTTCTTCCTCTAACACGTAATGAAGGTTGTTCTGCGTGTTAGCTCCTGAGTTGTTAATATATATATATATATATATTTAATATTCTATTTTAAAAAGTAAAGTCCTTTCGAGTCTAGGGCTGGGCGATTTTTTCGTTTTTCACGATTAATTTGCATTTTTACTTTCCTACGGTTTGTGAAATGGCTGAACCGAACACTCAAGTCAAAAGATAGTCAAGTCATGTGACTCAAGTCATGTGACTCGAGTCCCCCACCTCTGGTATATACTTTGGTTAGAATATTGCTGTATTACTGTATCAAACATAATAAAAGACAAACAGTTGATAAGTAGTATTTTGTTAACTCAAGGTTTATATTAAGTGAGTTTTTATTGTGTTAACTTGTGTATTTATGCTTTTTAGATTGACTTTCTCTCTTTCTCTGTCCGTCTGTTCTAGAAACCGAAAGGAAGAGAGAGACGTCACAGCTGTCAGCAATGTGACAAATCCTTTACAACATCTGGAAATTTAAAGAGCCACCTGCGTATCCACACAGGAGAAAAACCGTACAGCTGTGAAGAGTGTGGGAACACTTTCACTAGATCAGATGCTCTCAAATCACATCAACTTATTCACACTGGAGAAAAACCTTACAGCTGTGAAGAGTGTGGGAAAACTTTCACTAGATCAGATACTCTCAAATCACATCAACTTATTCATACTGGAGAAAAACCTTACAGCTGTGAAGAGTGTGGGACAACTTTCACTACATCAGGTGTTCTCAAAATACATCAACGTATTCACACTGGAGAAAAACCTTACTGGTGTGAAGAGTGTGGGACAACTTTCACTACATCAGGTGCTCTCAAAACACATCACCGTATTCACACAGGAGAAAAACCTTACTGGTGTGAAGAGTGTGGGAAAACTTTCACTAGATCAGGTGCTCTCAAAACACATCACCGTATTCACACTGGAGAAAAACCGTACTGGTGTGAAGAGTGTGGGAAAACTTTCAATACATCAGGTACTCTAGAATCACATCACCGTATTCACACTGGAGAAAAACCGTACTGGTGTGAAGAGTGTGGGAAAACTTTTACTCAACCAAGTAATCTCAAATCACATCTTCGTGTTCACTCAGGAGAAAAACCATAGTGGGTTTCAGAGTGTAGGAGCCGCAATAAAGCATATTTTGTTTTTTTCACAGTTTACAATAAATAATTCCCATCTATTGGCCTTGTGTTGGGTAATCCTTTTTTCCATTACAGATCCCATCCCAACAGCGCCATCTGTTGACGTAACGTCAGAATTTACAGGCACTGTTCCTTGGAATTTCGTTTTCTGTCCGTCTGCCGACAGCGCGCTGTTTTACTGCTTTACATACCAAGCTTTAAGTACACTGTGTCAATAGTTGTAGTATGAGCATCGTCTGGGCTGGACGTCTGGTAGAATCTGTATGCTCTTCCTCCTGGGTCCACTTCCTCTCCTGTCACCTATGACCCCTTTTATACACCCCACCACCAAGTGTTCAAAATAACATTCAGGGCGTCCGCGGTGTATTAAAAGTTGATCAATCAATTTAGCGAAAATTAAGGCTATTAAAAAATATTAAACGGCATTTTCCAAGGTATTAAGAAGGT
This sequence comes from Champsocephalus esox, assembly GCA_036324585.1. NCBI lineage: Eukaryota > Metazoa > Chordata > Actinopteri > Perciformes > Channichthyidae > Champsocephalus > Champsocephalus esox. The sequence continues at coordinate 45,304,763 of CM070476.1, read as the reverse complement.
CCACAGCAACGACAACATGAGACACCCTTTCATTTACTGCAACGACATGTCGGGAAACCCCCTCAAGGTATCAGGCTGAGAGGCTCTGATACCTCATTCACACCAACGGTGTTTCAGGGCCGGTTCGGAGCTGGAGCTTGAAAAGCACCGGGTTTTCCTCTTCACACCACAGCGGAGCAGCCTCTTAGCTCCGGAATCCGGTTCGTTTCAAGCACCAACATTTTTTCCGGCCAGAGCAAAAGCACCGCATACGTCACGCTTACGTCGAGGCGGGGGCAGAGACAGATCAACTCCTGAACAACAACAACAAGCCCGTGTTTTATCCAGTTTGTACACAACGATGGAGAAACTTAACAAGAGTTTCAGAGTTTCTGCCATAGACTGCATATATAAAGGTTTCTGCTCATGGTGAAGCAACGTGTCTGCGTGTTAAGGTGGAACCTGAGCATTCACGTTGATCACCTCATTAGAACTCATTATACATCTATAAAACTATAAATATTAAACTTTACTTCACGTGTTCATTTGAGAACAGCTGTTACATACCTGGGTGAAGGTTACAGTTCATTTATATGAAAGATACAACGTTGCTCCACACTCATGGTTCAGTCCACCTTAAGAAATAAGACCGACCTCGGAAGCAGTTGTGTTTCTAAGAATATAACTAAACCACAGAAATGACTCCGGAAAAGCTGCAGATCGAGCCATAAGAAATGAATGCAACTGATTTCATCCGCGCGGTTTGGCTTTATGAAGCAGGCACGCAAACGGTTACGCCATGACGCAAACGATGAGGCAACGACGCATTAGCAGTCGGACTCTGGGCGGTGTGAAAAGAGCCAGAGCTAAACCGAAGACATAGTCGATATTAAGAACGAGAAAAGTCTTAAAAAAAAATACACACTCTAATTTAAATAGTTTTTATTAGTAAATAATGATGTTCAAAATAAAATAGTCCCTCCGTTACCTTCTGCGCGAAACATAGTGCGAGGTGGTTGCTATGCAACAACACTAACAGCTAGCGAACATATTAGACAGAGAGCGTTGATCCATTATGGATGGATTGTGGCCACTAACGGTCATAATTGCTCTGCTTTGTTTCAAGACCCGCATCAGAAAGCTTTTGAATGGTGGTACTTTTCCAGTTGGTCTGCCTGCTCTTCACGCAGCTCTGCATGTTGTCGTTTAGGTTCTGGAGATAGGCACTGCTCAGTCCACTCCTCCATAGTAAGACCTCCCCGGAGGTCGAAGTTAATCTTAAATGTTTCCATCTTATGCTTTGTAAGTTTGTTCCGTAACGGAAGAAATGTAAATATATTTAGAAAACTGACAAGTCAAATCAAGCAATCTGATTGGCCGATAGTGTTTTTGCGGACCTCTTTGATTACAGATTTGAAAACATCGTTGCTTGCTTTAAAAGTAGCACAATTCATGATGTCAAACCTTGGAAAGTATATAGATATCCCCACCCTAATGCCAAAGGAACTGCGCACTGAATATGTTTTGCCGTTTGATGTCTATGTCTGGACCGCTGCGTAAAAAGGAGGGTTTCTGCCCCGTTACTTCTCTGTTAAGAATGTCAGGAGGCTCAGGACCCAAATGCACAACACCAGAAACAGATCAGAATTTAACAAGGTCTTTTAATTAAGGTCAAAACACAAAACGCTCACTTGGAGGATCAAAAACTCTAAACCAAAAAACATCTACATGACTATCAAAATATACTTCACACGATCAAGGGATGACTGGCAGGCTTGACGAGACAAGACGAACTGACACAAGACAAAGGGAGATGCAGACTATATATATACACACACTAGGTAAGGGGACACAGGTGGCAACAATTAAGGGAGGGGCTGACAATCACACTGGTGGGAAAAACACACCAGGGCAGGAATGCTCTGAAACGAGAGGGAAAGATTATTACAAAATAAAACAGGAAATCACAAGACAAGGCAAAAGACAAAAAGACTGAACTAAATAAATTAACTTAACACAACTATCTCGACACCACATTCTCCGCTGCTTTCTTGTTCCAGCAGTTTGCTTTTCAGCCCAACGGTATACTGTTTTACTCAGACGCGGAGGGATACTGACTTGTTGTGAAAAGTAATTTACAATTATACCCGTGTTATACGCTCAGTATATCACGGCTAAGAACCAATCAGATTGCTTGATTTGACTTGTCCGTTTTATAACTACATATATATAATCAATGAGTGAATGTGTCTTTCAGACGCCCCTTGATTACATGATGGTTATTAAGTCACCTCAATATATTTCTGTTTCCTTTCTGCTGGTTCTCTGTCATTGAAAGAAAAAGGCATTTTAAACAGTCATTATAAAGCAACACAATCTACCTGCATTGCATTACTCTAAACGTGTCTAGACAAACAACCCACTGGCCAGAGACATCGCCACTGAGGATGTAGACTGGTTCAGGTCTGCACCGAGGGGCGCACAGTATGGCATGGCTTTTATCACCTGAGCCAGAGCCGCAGCCTCATCATCAGGCCATTGTCACCGTGCCGGAGCTGGTAAAGGGGCATGTGGGTTGGGGACTTGAGGCAATACTTGCCTCAAAGCGACTGAGCAGAGACCAGCAAGCTGCCATCCAGACAGCCACCGTAGCACAGCGGACATATCCTCAGTGGCAGTTACATAGGCGGGGCAGGTTGACAGCCAACAAGTTTGGTGTCGGGACTTTCATCCACTCCATGCGCGTCCCTCATGAAGAGGGTGCTTGAGGGGTACAACTTGGACGGAGTCATGGCTGTCAACTGGGGGGTTGTAAAGCATCACCCGATGGACTTGTGCAGCCATCTGCCCTGCTGGAGGTGAAGAATCCACACAGCCAGAGGAACATGACCATCGCGGAGGCAGTCCATTTACCATCCTTCTGTCTCCGTGAGGAGGGTGGGTCTTATGTTCTCAAGGAGAATCACCCACACTGGCACCAGGTCCAAGGGCAGCTGCACATCACAGACCGGAGTCTCTGCTACTTTGTTGTGTGGACCACGAAGGAGGCGATCATCATCCCCATCCCCAAAGACCCTGCATGGCATGGAAATCTCCTCCTCCTGGAGAACTTCTACACCCAGCATATGCTCCCTGTGTTGGCCAGTAGAGAGGAGGACATTTAAATAAACCTACTCTTAACACCCTGGGACTCTGCGTTGTGTTCCGTATGTGTGATGGGTGTTATGCAGAGGGGAGGAACACAGGACGCAGCAGATTGGGATTGTGGTGGAGACGCTGAGCAGTTTAACTCTATTCACTTGTCATCTACCACACTTCCTTCTACATCATACACCATCAGTATACATGATGGTGTATATAGGATATATATTTGTATACATATCTGTAAATTGTATAATTGTGTCTATAAACACAAACTGAGTAAGATTGACAATAAAGTTGACTTTGAAAAATATATATATTCTTTATGAAAATAGTTGCCTGTTGGAGAAATGAATCCATATGAAACGTTGGACTGAACTACAACTACGCCTTTAACGGACTGATTTCAGTGGGATGGCAAGTTCCTATCTTTAAACATTTATTAGTTTCTCAGAACAGATTTGATTGAAGTTAATTTAACTTTGCGACCATGTAAGGTCATTATCAAAAAGGTACAATCAATTTGTTTAGGGTTGACTAAAATAATGAAAAACATTCATCTGGATGATTTACTGATGACTCATGATGCTCTACTCACCCGTTCCTTTTTATAGAGTGAAACAGTTTGAAACCATAGATTTTAGTAAACTTAAAAACAACCTTCTCCAAAAGCTATCAAGGAATATACCGAATACTTGTTTTAGAACTTTATTACATATTTGTATATAGTTTGAATGATCCATAGTTGACAGAAGCTTGTGTTTACACTGACCTGTCACTCATATTAATGTCTTTGTAACTTCAGTAAACCACGACCTCACTCATTTCTTTCATTCATCACGGTTCAGTAAACTCAGAGACACATGAACCGGTTTGAAAACAGCTAAGCTCCCTTTTCTTTTGGCCATACACTTGGCCCTTTCTCTTTTCCATGTGGAAAAGGGCAGCTGCATATTCTGCTTTTCTCATCTGGCTCCCTGTCTGCTGGTCTACAATGAGAACATGATATGCTACATGGATGTCGGTGCAGTCCACAGTCATTGTGCAGTTGAAGGCAGAATGAATGTATTATTGACTCCGAATGAAGCACAACTTCATGTCATGCAATACATTGACTTTATTTGTAATTGTGTATTGTGCAGGTCCCTCCATTAAAGAGGCTGTTGTTAAATTACAGGCTGTTTTTAACACTATTCAGACTCAGCTCTCTGAACTAAAGCTTCTTTTAAATGTGGATCAAACCAAGGTAATGCTCTTTTCAAACGCTAAACAGACACCAGAGCCTGTTTTAGATATTGTAACTACGCAAGGAACAAAACTTGAAGTTGTTGCCTGTTACAAATACCTTGGTATCTGGCTTGATGATTGTCTTTCTTTTAAACTTCATGTCAATAACCTGTTAAAAAAACTGAGGGTGAGGCTAGGGTTCTTCTACAGAAACACGTCCTGTTTCTCGCTTGAGGCCAGGAAAAGGCTCTGTGACCTTTGACCTGTGCTGGACTCTGGTCTATATGAATGCACCGGCCCATTGCCTGGTCAAGTTAGATGCTGCGTATCACAGTGCACTGAGATGTGGGACAAACTGTAAAGCATTAACCCATCACTGTACCCTGTATGCAAGGGATCCCTCATTTATCAACTTTTAATACTTTTTAAGACCCCGCGGACACCCTGAATGTTATTTTGAACACTTGGTGGTGGGGTGTATAAAAGAGGTCATAGGTGACAGGAGAGGAAGTTGTCCCAGGAGGAAGAGCATACAGATTCTACCAGACGGCCAGCCCAGACGACGCTCATACTACAACCATTGACAGTGTACTTAAACCTTGGTATGTAAAGCAATGAAACGGCGCTCAGACGGACAGAAAACGAAACTCAAAGGAACAGTGAACATTATGCCTGTCAATTCTGACGTTACGTCAACAGATGGCGCTGTTGGGATGGGATCTGTAATGGAAAAAAGGATTACCCAACACAAGGCCAATAGATGGGAATTGTTTATTGTAAACTGTGAAAAAAACAAAATATGCTTAATTGCGGCTCCTACACTCTGAAACCCACTATGGTTTTTCTCCTGAGTGAACACGAAGATGTGATTTGAGATTACTTGGTTGAGTGAATGTTTTCCCACACTCTTCACACCAGTAAGGTTGTTCTCCAGTGTGAATACGGTGATGTGATTCTAGAGCACCTGATTGAGTGAACGTTTTCCCACACTCTTCACAGCTGTAAGGTTTTTCTCCAGTATGAATACGTTGATGTGTTTTGAGATGACTTGATGTAGTGAAAGTTTTCCCACACTCTTCACAGCTGTAAGGTTTTTCTCCATTGTGAATACGTTGATGTGTTTTGAGAACACCTGTTTGAGTGAAAGTTTTCCCACACTCTTCACAGCTGTAAGGTTTTTCTCCAGTATGAATTCGGTGATGTGATTTGAGATGACTTGATCTCGTGAAAGTTTTCCCACACTCTTCACAGCTGTACGGTTTTTCTCCTGTGTGAATACGCAGGTGAATCTTTAAAGTTCCAGATGCAGTAAAGGTTTTGTCACATTGCTGACAGCGGTGACGTCTCTCTCTTCCTTTCGGTTTCTAGAACAGATGGACAGAGAAAGAGAGAAAGTCAATCTAAAAAGCATAAATACACAAGTTAACACAATAAAAACTCACTTAATATAAACCTTGAGTTAACAAAATACTACTTATCAACTGTTTGTCTTTATTATATTTGATACAGTAATATTCTAACCAAAGTATATACCAGAGGTGGGGGACTCGAGTCACTTGACTTGCCAATTTTTTGACTTGAGACATGCTTGACTAACATTGATAAAAGACTCGACTTGACTTTGACTTGGTATTCATGACCTGAGACTTAGGCTTGAGACAGATGACTCGAAAGGACTTTAAGTGTGGAGCGCCCCGCCCAGGAGACGGCCGTTTCATTGCAGACTGTTATTTTTATGTGGGGAAATACATACATTATTTTAGATATATTTCAAACTCGCACTTCATTTTAGGGACATTTCGGCCAGGAGTGTAGAGTTATTTTGTTCAAGCACCGGATCGGCAAAACAGGAGAGTCTGTGAACCAGTCTGCCTTGACCCATGTATTCATGTCTGACTCTCACAGTATCTGCTGCTTCATAGAAGAAACCCTCCTTCACTTCATGAAATCTCTGCAGCACCAGGAGGCAGTAACGTGTAACTCAGCAGTCCACAATCATCCCGGTGCCGAAAAAGAACAACATTGGCTGCCTAAATGACTACCGTCCAGTGGCACTCCCCTCCACCTCCGCTAAAGTTTTTGAGAAGGAGGTCCGTCCCCACATTCTCTCATCCCTCCTTCCCGGTCTGGACCCCCACCAGTTCGCCTACAGGGCCAACAGGTCCACGGAGGATGCCATCGCCACAGCTCTCCACTCTACCCTGTCTCACCTGGAGAGTAGGGGGAGCTACGCACGGATGCTCTTCGTGGACTTCAGCCCTGCATTTAATACCATCCTCCCTGACACACTGGTGACCAAGCCATCAGTCCTGGGAGTATCCCATTCCTTGTGTCTATGGATTAAGGACTTCCTGTCTGATCGCCCCCAGAGAGTGAGGATAGGCCCCCACACCTCCACGTCCCTCAGTCTCAGCACCGGATCACCACAGGGCTGCGTGCTGAGCCCCCTACTATACGCCCTCTACACCTATGATATCGTCCCCGCCCACACCAGCAACTCCATCATAAAGTTCGCTGATGATACCACCGTGGTGGGCTGCATCTCAGGGGTTGACAAGATCCAAAGAGCTGCAAAGAGTTTGAGCCTTCACTGTGTTTCCCTTCATTAGAACAAGCGACCAGTGTGTGTGTGTGTGCGGTTAAAACGTAGCGGTAGCTTGTTAGCTGTTCTAATGAAGGGAAACACAGTGAAGGCACAGCTCTTTTTACGTTTTAACCACACACACACACACACACACAATTCCCCCTATTACCTGTTTTATGATTTCAGAGCCCCACTCTCCATTGTTGTTAATGTTGAAAATAAAACTCTAGTTTCATAACCACTGTCTTTTAACTGATTTAAACTGGGGTTATTCATCAGGATTTCGTAGGACTTGACTTGCTTGACTCTCACCCCAGTACCTTTGAGACTTGCACATGTATGACTTACTCCCACCTCTGGTATACAGGAGACGGAGGGAGACGGCATCCTGTCACTGCGAGTCTCAGTGTGCTCCGTTCCTCTTGGGTTTTGTTTTTTTGTCTAAACTTTGTTGTGTCTGTATGAAACGTCATTTTGAGAGACCATGCTTTTGATCCTGTGGATTACATTGGCCTTCTGCAGACCATGTCTGGCCATTCAACTTTCCAAGACACACCTGAGTGACAGCACGAACAGGTATGGCGAGGAGCCCCGGCCTCTACGCTGCTACAGCCGCGAGGCTATGCTAGGGCTACAATGCGATCGGCCTCCTACCAATACACCAAGCCATCTGTGCTCTTCGTTATTGGATGAAATCCCTCGGGAGCCGCTTAGAAACTCCAGGAAAAAGAGACGAGGAAGGAGGGGAGGCGTTCAGAATACGGCGGAGATTCAGCCAGCCACCACTTCCATCCATCATTCTAACAAACCTGCGATCATTGAGCAACAACGTGGACACACTAAGGACACACACAAGGTACTGTCATGAATTTCTCGAGGCCTCTGTATTATGTTTCACGGAAAGTTGGCTCCAATCTACGATGGCTGAATCTCTCTCTGAAGGACCCGGACTCACCCTTGTTCAAACCTGCAATCCCAACGTAGAAATTCTCTGCATGACGTCAAGACCCTTTTATCTGACTGGAGAATTCGGGTGTATTTTACAGTTTGTTGTTTACGTGCCTCGTAGCGGCAGAGGACACTGTGTTCACGAGCTGCAACTCAGCCACCCCGATGCACCGGCAATAGTGCTCGGGACATGAAGCAATGTCGCCTGGAGACTGTTACCTGGGTTCCAGCAGTGTGTTAGGGATCACAGCAGGAAAGACACTATCCTGGACAAATGCTTTGTTAATGATAAAGGAGCCTATGTGTCTAAATACAGACACCAATACTGAACTCTGATCATAATGTTGTGAATATGATACCAGTGGATAAGACCAAACTCAAGGGAACCATAAAAGAAAGTAATAAATCATATGTGACTAAGGACATGAAACAAAGACTACGGAGCACTTGAACAGACAGAGAGAGAACTGAAAGTCAAATTGAGGGAATCAAAACACACAGAGAGCTTTTGGGAATGCTTTTAAAGCCAAAGACGCCAAAAAAGTGTGGGACACCATGAGAACCGTGACAGAAATGACCTCTTCAGCTAAACCTATTGTGACGGACAAGACATACTTGATCCATACCAATGTGCCTATAAGCAAGGGGGCGGTACTGCTGCTGCTCTGGTTCACATCATCACTAAACATTTAGATAAACGCCACACCTATGCAAGAGCCCTCTTCCTAGACTTCTCAGCAGCAACACAATACAAGCAGACATTGCTGCGTACCGGTACGGAGAACCGGTACTAGACTTGTCAAAAGTTTCGGTTCAAGTCCGGTTAAAACCGGAACGTCGGGAACCGGTACTTGGACTCGCAAAAAAACAAGCACTTACATATATTCTGATGTCGGTGGTTATTTAAACATTCCCTGATAAACGTTATTCAGTGTGAATAAATGAGTACTAACCCCAGTATGTTCAGTGTACAACATCACATGTCATTTCACCTTCGATTTACGGTTTGAAAACGTAGCATTTCGCCACATGCTAATGCTAACCGGAAGTGAATGATTTTCAGAATAAAAGTATTAAGTTAATAGTGTGAACTTCCGTTTTTTTCAGAATAAAACTGATTTAAATTAAATAGTGTATTTAATTCAAAATTACGCCACATCAACATTGATTTAAATTTCTAACAGTATGTATGTACATCACTCTGTATGTAGTATGTACTCCTGTATAATGTACACATGTAGAGTTGTAGAAAAGACCGTCTAGTCATTGTTGATGATTTTAACATCCATGTTGACAACCCCCAGGACAGAGGGGCTAAATAACTGTTTTGTGTTCTTGGTAGCTATGGTGGGGACTCTCATGACATCCAACTATAGGCCCATCAGTATCTTACCCATAGTATCCAAGGTATTTGAGAAATTGATTGCCAAACAAATCATCAATCATCTCAACAACAGCTCCTTGTGTTCAAATTGAGAACCATAAGTCTAGTGTTTGTCAACTGGAGTACCACAGGGCTCTGTATTGGGCCCAATCCTGTTTAGTATGTACATAAATGATCTGCCTTCTGTGTGTGGAGAATGTGATGTATTAATGTATGCTGAAAATACAGTAGTTTTTACTCATGGCAGAACCGCAGAAGAGGCTGCTACCAAGGTCACTGATGTGTTGGAGAATATTACATCCTGGCTTAACAATAACTGTTTGCAACCAAATGTCTCAAAGACAGTGTGTATGTTCTTCTCCAAGGGCCACAGCATTATAACAGAGCAAGATGTTTTCTTTTCTGGAAGGAGACTTCAGGTTGTCTCGGAGTACAAGTACTGAGGAGTACATATTGACACAAACCTCAATTTAAAACCCATATCAAAAAGGTCTGCAATAAAGTAAAGTTCAATCTGTCAAATTACAGATACATTAGAAACTTGCTATCATCTGCAGCAGCTAAGCTATACCTTCACTCCATGGTCCTCTCCCACATCAGCTACTGTCTGATCAGCTGGTCTGATGCTCACTCTGCAGCTCTAAGGCCACTGGAATCACTGTATAAACAAGCACTGGCTAGAGCTTGTACTGGCATATGATTTGATTGGCTGACGCTTCTACCGAAAGCTTCAGAAGCTTCAAAAGTTCACCAAGAGCGCATTCAGCCAGGCTGTCTTTCATTCCACGCATCCCATCAATGGAATTCAATACCTCAACCAATGAGAGTCCTCATCCTACTACACATTCAAGCACAGTGTTACAAAGTGGCTCATTGATAACCAACAGTGTCAGCACTGATGTGTGGGTGTAGGTGTGTGTATGAGTGCGTATTGTACATTTTGTATTTATTATCATGACTTGCTCCTATCTGCATCAGCCTAAAGTCCACCGTGTATACTCCACTGCAGGGCCTCGCACGGCTTAGCACGGTATAGTTAGGCCTTGGTAGGCCAGGCTCACTTTATGCTGCGTTTCCAATACAGTTTAGGAACTGGGGCAGTAACTATAGTAACAGTGTAGGCGGAGCCGTGACGTCATCTTCAAAGTGTGTCACTACCCGATCTGCAGCCCTGCCCCATCTGCAGTGCGCATGTGCGAGATGGTCCGCCATATTTGACAACTCCATACGGCAACTCTAATAGGACATTTGACACAGTGGCGTTTGGCAAAGCAGAAAAAGAACACTAAAAAAACCCCACAATATTAATCTGAACGAGAGAGACGAGTTATTGTTATTACAACGTGACTTCTCTATTATTGAGCAACTCCTTTTGTTGGGTCATTTTATTGGGTTGGACGAATGTGTGAGGATCAAAAGTACTGTGCTGCTCTGAGCCCATGCCTCTCGACTGCTGCTCGGGTCTGCTCGGTCGGCTTCCGGGTGAGGAGGCATTCCTTCAACCAAAAGAGAGGAGACGAGCGTATCCGCGAAGCACACAAAATGACAGACAAGAAGAGGATGTGACAGACAAGAAGAGGATGTGACAGACAAGAAGAGGATGTGACAGACAAGAAGAGGATGTGACAGACAAGAAGAGTCAACTCTAATGTCTAACACGTAATGTGGAGAAAGAGATGTCCTGGATGGGTTGATTGTGCGTTGATCTGTTGGTAATGCCTCGGGGTTCCGGTGGGCATGTAAACACATGCATAATGCTGCGCTATACTTTGCGGCCTCACCCGGTTGCATAGCGACACTTATTGTTCAGGTGTCTTTTAATAAGCAGGTAGTCCTATCATTAGCTAGAACTAGCTGCATCTGATCGATATGGACATAAACGCGAGTGAAGTCTGATCTGACGGGAGAGAGAGATCAGCTGCAGCGGTGAGCGGACAAAACACACACTTCAGGTTTGGATATCACACGTAGCTATTTTAATGACCTCTCAAACTACCGTAACTAGTTATAGATATGTTTAGTTTCACTGTCGGGTCCCTCACTACTGGATCCGCGAGCTGCATGATACTGACATGATGGATTGCCCGATGGGGCACCCAGCAGGTGAGGCTTCCTTGCCCGAGCTAGATGGCCCCGGGCCATCGGGCAGTCCTTAATGTCGAGCCCTGCGTCACACCCCTAGTAGATGGCGCTCCGAGCTGAATAAGAGCGTCAAATGAAGGCAAGACGCCCGCCTGGCGGAAACGCTGGAGTTAGGAATATCTTGTGATGAAGTGCACACTGACCTGAGCTCCAGGGGCCTCCTTCTTCTCCTCCATGCTGCTCATCAGCTGTCCTGATGAAGACCACAGAGCTGCTTCATTATTAATATAATACAAATATTTAGATATAATTCATCATAAACTGTCAGCAGTGAAGAGGAGGAATTCAAAGAGTTTATTCAAAGATATGTTCTATTTCTAGATGCTTCTATGTAGTGTTTTATCACACCACGTGCAGTGCCTTGTCTCATCTATGCTGCTGTGACGTAAACATGGTCCAAATGGATCCATTTGGTCAATGTGATGCTAAGCAGAGGAGAACATGATAGAAAGGTCAGATAGTTATTAACGTTACATGCACATTACTTTAACCATTACGATAACAACTTGGTTTTCTGTGTAAATTATTATTAATACAATACAAATATTTAGATATAATTCTTCATAATCTGTGTAGCAACTTACATTCTAACTTACAGCTCAGTTAGTTCACTTTTATTTCATTAAAATGACTTTATTCACATAGAAAGTGACATTAATGGATGTTTGAACCACGGTTACAACGCTATCCGTGTGAAACTATCACTAAGTTAACACAGAAAGCAAACATTAGCTAGTGAGACTGTTTAATGTACTCCATGTATACAGTATTTTCTGTATATTGTGTATTCTTTAGATACTCTAGTGATATGTGTCCTGTGTGTATACTTGCTGCTAATGCTTCATTTGTATTATCTTATTGCATCTTTTAAATATGTTTAACTCGTGTAATGCCTGAAAACACTTCTGCTGTGACACAATCATTTCCCAGTTTAAGATAAATCATTATTTAAATAAAGTATATCTATTTATCTAATGAGCTAAACCGTCGCTTAGCTTAGCGTTAGCAGCTAACTGAAGAACCCCATTCATTTCAATGGGAAAAATGCTACGTCGTGGTGAATGGCGATGCTAATAAGCTAGTTAGCATACATTTAAAACCATATCTATGGCAAAGAGCACCAACACAACAACTCACACCGTCTTAAAGACAACTGGTGTAATAAATAACTAACATAAAGTCAGCTGAGCATTACAAATCAACTGTTACTCCCCAGAGCCGAACTGGAATTATTGTAGCTGTTAGCCGGTAGCCGTTAGCTTTCAGACTGTAGCTGTTAGACTTTATTTAAAGATAGTTTGAGACTGTTGTGTTAAATAAGATAACTTCTGATTCGTGATTAACTGTAAGCTAAGAGGTGTAAATACACTAAATGAAACCTCTGCAGGTGTTTAATCCACTCACCTCTTCTTCTCTCCTTCTTCTCCTCTCGGGTTTGGGCGGATTGCAAAGAACTTTAAAGGTGCATCTTCTTCTTCTCTCGTTTTCTTCTTCTTCTTCTCTCGTTTTCTTCTTCTTCTTCTTTCGTGTTTATTGGCGGTTGGCAAACCAACTTGTAGGTGCATTACCGCCACCAACTGGACTGGAGTGTGGACAAGAGACTATGCAGAAAACAAGAAACAAAACAAAGAACCAAAACTCTAGATTATTTTAAAAGTATCAATTTCTCTTAGAAACGTAATAATCTCTCAATATATATTGCCTGATGTTTCCCTAACAGCCCTGATAGCGACAAGTCATGGCATGTTGCTTTCTTCGGTGTCTGGAAAAGCACATTTCTCTGAGTACTATATTTCCTGCAAAGCAGTAAAACATGCTCAGCAGTTTCTGGCTGGCTGCAGTGTACACACTTTCCGGTTGGACGCTTTCCTGTTATACTTCAAGTATGATTGAGACCCTGTATGTAATGGCACTCTATAGAGCGGGGTTGACGCAATCCAAAACAATAAGCAGCCGAAGGTTTTCAGTCAAAAAATATACAATTTATTAACAACAAAGTATCGACTTAAATATTCTCAAAATATTATACAGTATTTCGGCGATATGCTTTCCTAACTAAACTATACTTTGTTTGCAGTCCAATTTGCAACACCAATCTCTGTCTGCAATTTGCGGTCGAAAAACTGTTCCGCTCCCCGTCTCATCAGGTCTCCGAGTTACCTCACTTAAATACACACCGGAAGGTACAAGGAAACAGATCATATTTACGATATCAAATTAACAATCATTTCATCAAAAACATATTCACCATGGCAATATAAATCCTTTTCCATCATTACATCATTTATCAAATTATGACTCGAAATAATAACTTTGTGGCTCTAACATACCGGCCCCTAATTGTTGACGCAGTAGCAACAAACAATTAATACATTATAATAGAGCCACAAAACAAGCAGTTACTCAAAATGTAACCGTCATCAATATACAATCATTGTCATAGTTCATAGTCCAATGTTTGTGTGTGGTGTGTTTGCATGAGTTCAAGAGGAAAAAGGGGGGGGGCATGTGTGTGTGTGTGATACTGGGTGTCAGAGGTTACCAGCACATGACACCTTGTGTTCAATCAACGGCTTCCAGAAGCAGACAGAGCTTGTCAATTGGTCGCTGTAAGGGGCTACTCTTGGTTTTCACCAAGACACTGCGGACAAGCCCTTTGGACCCTGACAGTGTCTTATCACCCGGTGCCGTGTTATCCACGATGACGACGAGGTCATTGGGGCGAAGGTTCCGTTTGGGGTTGTGCCATTTGAGTACAAGTCCTCCTTGTGAAAGAGTCCAGGTGGGCCCCCTGGAAATGAAAAGTTTATGATTAAACGTTATTTGTCATCGTTGGAGCCAGTATTTTGATTTGATAAGAAAGGCCACCTAATGGTGACGTCTGTAGTCAACGCACTATAAAGGACTACAATTCCCACGCCGCCTGCGCTGAAGCCACAGTGATGGGCAACCTGTTGGAGAGAACGCCGTCGAGGAACAGTTTTAATCATACACGTACACAAATCGTACAAGTACCCTTTAAGTTATGAAGTTATAGAAGCCAATTACTTCATTCTGTCTTTGTGTTTTTCGTCCTGCACTTATTGGGCCCCCCTCAGAAGATAACTGGCCCCAGTCAGAATATAGCATGGTGATGCAGTTGGTCCTCTAGCCTGTAGCCTTTGACCTGATGAGGCGTTCTCTGCCGGTTATAAAGGAGCCATGAAAACACAACAACTTCAGTCTAATGCAAAAATAAATACATTTATGTCATCAAGTTTTTTATTGAGCACATTTTAACAAGGCATAAATAAATCAACAAGATATCGTGCAAAGGAAGCATCTTATAAAACTACTTTTAAATGCAGTAAAGAAAAAGCCAATACAAATTAAAACAAGATGAATTGTAATAAAAAAAGGTTGCCCTGCTCTCCTCTGTGTTTCAGTCCCGGTCTCTAAGCCCCGCCTCCAGCCCCTGGTCTCCCTGATGGAGGGCTCCACCTGTCGGGGGGGTCCGGTGTAGCTCACCTGTGATATGTGACTTCAAACAACCAAAAAGAAACATCAAATGCAGGGACGCGGAGAGTCAGTCAGAGTTGGGGGTGCGGGTGGGGGTGCCTCGCAGCGGCGAAACTGTGGCGCTTACACTGCGTTTGCGCTTCAGACGAGGCTCCCTCCGCAAAACGAGGCCCCACGCAGTCTGCGTGATCTGCGTGATCTGCGTGGAGGGAGGGTCCGGTATAATAGCGTCACACTAAATGCAATCATTTGGTCTTCAGCAGCAGCTTGTGAGAGCAGCGCGTTCATCGGTGTTCGTTGTCATGCTGCCAGCTTGTTGACGGCCTGTGTGTTGATGGGACTTCTCATGCTCCCTAAATGCTTTCCTCTGCCTTCAAACAGGAACCTAATCTTTAAATTCACACAATTCAAGTTTTATATCTCTACCACTCCATCTCAGTGCCAACGTCTGTCCCCTCCCAGAGACGTTGATCGCTTCTCAGGAAAGAAGAGTAATGATGAGAAGGAAGCAGACGTTGTGTCAGAGTGGAACATGTCCATGTTGCTGAGCAACAGACAGGAAGCAGGGGGCGGGTCTCTGACTCTGGACCTTCACTCTCACATGTGTTTATATGTAATCCACTACAATAGGCTAGTTGCACGGGATGACGTATTTCCATTTCCGGTTCATTGAGCGTGAGCTTGTAAACTTCCGGTCTGCGGTAGAGCGGTAGAGGGGGTGGTGGCAACACTGGACTATGACTGGACGAGAGATGGCAGAGGGAAGTGACGAGGCAGGAAGTTAAGTTGAAGGAGGATACTGATAGTGAGTAAAAGAGAGTCCTGTTTATGGCAGAGATGATCAACTGTTCAGCGCAGACTAAAGCCAATGTAATTGTCAAATCATCTGAGAAGTACCTTGATGTGAAAGGGATGCACTGGGGACACGTGAAAGAAATCCTAAATGATGACGTCCAACAACCTCAGACATGGACTGGATCATCCTGGTGGTGGTAATTGTACTGCAGTGGAATGCTAGAAGTTTAATTGCAAATGGACAAGAGTTCAACAAATATATTGACAACCTGGGAGAGAAACCCAAAGTTCCTTGTATTCAGGAAACATGGCTGAAAGCACAACCGGGTTTTATTGTGAAGGGATATCCTGCAGCAAGACGAGATAGGGACTCTGGCAGAGGGGGAAGAGTCAACATTCATACAGAGTGGGATAAGCTACAAAGTTATGCATGTAGGTACAGGTCATGAAGCAATAGTTATAAGGGTATGGAATGATAGAGGACCTATAGATATAGTGAATTATTGTAATGTGGGAAATTAGATCAAAGTGTATTAGAGGATGCTGGGGGTTCACTGCAAGACAAAGTAATATGGTGTGGGGGTTTTAGCTCACATAGCTCGCTATGGGGAAGCAGGAGCACAGATGCAAATGGTGCAGTAGTTGAGGAATGTATAGATGACCTCGGGCTAGTGTGCATTAACAATGGAGAAGGAACACGATATAATTGCACGAAGAATATAGAAACAGTACTCGACATTTGTATCTAGTGCTTTAGCAGGTATAAGTACATGGAATGTGGTGAAGCATGCTTCAGTGGGCAGCGATCATTATCCGGTAATGACTAAAGTTGGGACCAAGTAGCGCAGCATTATGCATGTGCATGCCCACCGGAACCCCGAGGCATTACCAACAGATCAACGCACAATCAACCCATCCAGGACATCTCTTTCTCCACATTACATGTTAGACATTAGAGTTGACTCTTCTTGTCTGTCACATCTTCTTCTTGTCTGTCACATCCTCTTCTTGTCTGTCACATACTCTTCTGGTCTGTCACATACTCTTCTTGTCTGTCACATACTCTTCTGGTCTGTCACATCCTCTTCTTGTCTGTCACATCCTCTTCTTGTCTGTCACATACTCTTCTTGTCTGTCACATACTCTTCTTGTCTGTCACATACTCTTCTTGTCTGTCACATAAGTGGCGCAACTGAAGCGGTATTGCGCTAAAGGGAAATTATTTTGACCGAAGAGATTTAGGTTTGCCGGCTAACGGGAACTCTGACGTCGCCATTTTATGTGCTTCGCGGATACGCTCGTCTTCTCTCTGTGGGCTCAGAACAGTCTCATAACACACACGTGCACACAGAAGGATCCACACTTGTGTTTTTCAAAGCACACAAATGTGTTCCGTTTCATTCATGTAACTAAAATCCAAACACAGAAAGAAGTACAGATGTATTTTTGATCCTCACATATTAGTTTTCCGGTTAAAACCTCTGCACCTGCAAACAACCCGCTCTCTGGGCACGGATCGCTGGGCATTCGTGTGTGGGGGTTTGAGACTCCCCTGACGCTCAGCAGATCCGTACTTGTAATCTTTCTATCTATAGCCAATCAGATGTCTCCTTCATTCTAAGCCAATCACATGAGTGCACCCCACGAGGGTATGATTTATTGCGTTCATGACACTTCATGTACGCAATAAATCATAAATGGCGAATACAGTCGCTGCTTTATTTATGTCTGCAGTGTGAGAACAAGTTTTTAGAGAGTACTTGTGCATGGACAAGTGAGTTTGGCAATGTACTTGTCTGCATACGTTTTTCACTCGTCCAGAATGGACAAAAATCTGGGCCACTGGAATCTTCTTCTTTGCCTGGGTTAGAGAGGGAGGGGGAGACAAATACAAACACACAAATACCGCCTCCTCTGGTTTTCCCCGAGTTCGCATCCCTGTCTGCTCCAACGAGTACATTTATTTGTAAATGCAGCCCGAGAGGAACATTACACATATCCACAGTATTTAAGTAATGTTAATTCACAATAAATATTGTTGTTTTTGTACTTTCTTTATTTGATTGGCAGTCAGTTGTTGATTACATGCAGATGTTGATAAAGCTACAGCTACTTCAATACATATATATCACACTAATTCATGAAGCAAGTTAGACATTTTGATGTTCCAGACTTTGCATGGGGACATTTTCTCTAACTGGACCTCGTTGAGGTTTCGTTGAAGACCCCTGCTCTAGTCGCTCGAGTTTCACCGCAGCTGCCAGCTGTGTTTACTCGCATCATTCAAACAAGACGCGCTGGCTCGGGAGCTACAACTACAACATGAACATATTTTACCGTGATTTAATTGTAATACACGTTTCTAAATGATGCCGACGTAACAACACACTGATACCGGTTCGTAAAAACCATGAATTAATGCTTTGACAAGTCTGCAGACAGACGGCAGAGAAACACCTTTTAAAATGCGTGTTTTCTGAATGGAGCTTGGCTAAGCTAACGCTATATATGCTCCGACCGTCCACACACACAACAACGGCCTACAAACATAAATAAACCAGCGACTGTATTCTTCATGACACAGACAGTCTGTGGTTTGTACTTGTTTAACTTTTGTCTAGTTTCTGAACAGATCATATCTGTCCCCGGCTGTTTGAAGAGCAAGCATGTGAAACAAAAGATAGCATTTACCTGTTTTGCATCCAGCTACATGAGAAGCCTCGTTGATACGTTTTGTCTTTTTCACGAGCTTGCTGTGATATATACAGATCGGGTTGGACCGGTCCAAGGTCTTTAAGTATCAATTTATCTCCCAAACTTCTCCTTTCGAAAGGATTGGAGAGTCGCTCTTGGGCGGACCAAGGTTCCAGCGACTCCACCTGCACACCATTCTCATCCAAATACTGCGTCACCTTGGTCACTCACGAGTCTAAAAAACAACTCACGTCAACGCACGTAAGCAACATGGGCGCCAACGTGAGCGCCCACGTGACCAAAATATTTGACGGCGCTGATTGGCTGAAATTATGTTTCGGCGGCACAGTTTACTATTGAGACTTTTGCAACGTGCTGGTTGCTGCTGTTTCGCTCGGGGGCTCCGCCCCGTAATGATAAACCAATGCCAGGGCAAGGCCAGGCAGGAAACAGGTGACGTATCAGTAACTTTAGACATCGGAACACAATTTTAAACGAGATTGTATTGTAGATTATACATTTTTGTGATACCAATTGTATGATATTTACCTTGTTCATTACAAATATAAAATATATATTTCAAAAAAAAAGTTACACGTTAGACGGCTGCCCGATTTGCATCGTGCATGCGCGAGTCATAAACTCTCAAATATCTTTATTAAAATATTTTGTTATTTGAGATAAAATGAAGGACATTCACAGTTAATGTAATTGGATATAAATTATGAATGCCATACATATTGCATACATTCAGTCAATATTTCTTCAGTATGTATGATGGCTGTCCAACAGAAGTTACATCCATTTCTCACTTATTCTGACAATGCACTAAACCCAATAAAATGACCCAACAAAAGGAGTTGCTCAATAATAGTGAAGTCACGTTGTAATAACAATAACTCGTCTCTCTCATTCAGATTAATATTGTGGGGTTTTTTGAGTGTTCTTTTTCTGCTTTGCCAAACGCCACTGTGTCAAATGTCCCATTAGAGTTGCTGTATGGAGTTGTCAAATATGGCGGACCATCTCGCACATGCGCAATGCAGATGGGGCAGGGCTGCAGATCGGGTAGTGACACACATCGAGGATGACGTCGCGGCCCTGCCTACACTGCGTTACTATAGTTACTGCCCCAGTTCCTAAACTGTATTGGAAACGCAGCATAAAGTGAGCCTGGCCTACCAAGGCCTAACTATACCGTGCTAAGCCGTGCGAGGCCCTGCAGTGGAAAGCACCATAAGTGGATGTCATCGAAGACCTTTCCAAGAGCGGTCTCAGTGCTGTGGTTTGGACGAAAGCCTGACTGGAACACATCCAAACAGTTATTTACATGCAAGAAATTACTCAACTGTTGAAAAACTACTTGTTCAATGACCTTACCTAGAAATGGGAGGTTTGATATGGGCCTGTAATTGGTCATTACTGAAGCATCTAGATTATTCTTTTTTAAGAGCGGTTTAATGACTGCTAGAGATGTCCCGATCACGTGATCGGGGATCGGAGCCGATCACGTGATTTTCAAAAAATCGGGGATCGGAGCCGATCACGTGATTTTCAAAAAATCGGGGATCGGAGCCGATCACGTGATTTTCAAAAAATCGGGGATCGGAGCCGATCACGTGATTTTCAAAAAATCGGGGATCGGAGCCGATCAAGTGATTTTCAAAAAATCGGGGATCGGAGCCGATCACGTGATTTTCAAAAAATCGGGGATCGGAGCCGATCACGTGATTTTCTAAAAATCGGGGATCGGAGCCGATCACGTGATTTTCTAAAAATCGGGGATCGGAGCCGATCACGTGATTTTCTAAAAATCGGGGATCGGAGCCGATCACGTGATTTTCTAAAAATCGGGGATCGGAGCCGATCACGTGATTTTCTAAAAATCGGGGATCGGAGCCGATCACGTGATTTTCTAAAAATCGGGGATCGGAGCCGATCACGTGATTTTCTAAAAATCGGGGATCGGAGCCGATCACGTGATTTTCTAAAAATCGGGGATCGGAGCCGATCACGTGATTTTCTAAAAATCGGGGATCGGGAGAAAAAAAATCCGGGGTTGGGATTTTTTTTGTTTTTAGATAATTTTTTTTTATTTAATGTTACAAAACAAAAATGACCATGTTCACGTCTTAGAACATACTACAACAGAACAGATCTAATACGCCACATTAGACACATCACATCAGGGACCTTGGTAGCAGCCTCTTCTGCGGTTCTGCTATGAGTAAAAACAACTGTATCATCAGCATACATCACATTCTCACATACAGAAGGCAGATCATTTATGTACATGCTAAACAGGATTGGGCCCAATACAGAGCCCTATGGTACTCCAGTTGACAAAAACTAGACTTATGGTTCTCAATTTGAACACAAGGAGCTGTTGTTGAGATGATTGATGATTTGTTTGGCAATCAATTTCTCAAATACCTTGGATGCTATGGGTAAGATACTGATGGGCCTATAGTTGGATGTCATGAGAGCGTCCCCACCATAGCTATCAAGAACACAAAACCGTTCTTTAGCCCCTCTGTCCTGGGGGTTGTCAACATGGATGTTAAAATCAGCAACAATGACTAGACGGTCAAAGTCAAAACACACTATAGACAGCAGTTCAGTAAAGTCATCAAAAGAAGCTAAAAGAAGCTGAGAGCACAGCTGAACTCCCGCAGCCCTGGGCCCTACATTGGTTGTGATGAAGATGACAGAGTTTGGTCAAGTTGCTCTCACAGCCTCCATCAATGTACAGGGGCTGCATGGCGGTCTTCTTCCTCCTAAAGTCAATGATCATTTCCTGGGTGTTCAGCTTGTTCAGCTGCAGGTTGTTTACTTTGCACAACGCTAGTAGTTGCTCCACCTCTTCCATGTACGCGGTCTCGTCACCCCCTGAGATGCAGCCCAGCACGGTGGTATCATCAGCAAACTTTATGAGGGAGTTGCTGGTGTGGGCGGGGACGAGATCATAGGTGTAGAGGGCGTATAGTAGGGGCTCAGCACGCAGCCCTGTGGTGATCCAGTGCTGAGACTGAGGGACGTGGAGGTGTGGGGGCCTATCCTCACTCTCAGACAGGAAGTCCTTAATCCATAGACGCAAGGAATGGGATACTCCCAGGACTGATAGCTTGGTTACCAGTCTGTCGGGGAGGATGGTATTAAATGCAGAGCTGAAGTCCACGAAGAGCATCCGTGCGTAGCTCCCCCTACTCTCCAGGTGACACAGGGTAGAGTGGACAGCTGTGGCGATGGCGTCCTCCGTGGACCTGTTGGCCCTAAACAGAGTAGTGAAGGCACAGTTCTTTGCAGCTGGTGCTGCTCTTCTCAGATTCTGCTGAGTTACTTGTTACTGCTTCCTGGTGCTGCAGAGATTTCATGAAGTGAAGGAGGGTTTCTTCTATGAAGCAGCAGATACTGTGAGAGTCAGACATGAATACATAGGTCAAGGCAGACTGGTTCACAGACTCTCCTGTTTTGCCGATCCGGTGCTTGAACAAGTAACTCTACACCCCTGGCCGAAATGTCCCTAAAAATGAAGTCCGAGTTTGAAATATATCTCAAATAATGTATGTCCCCACATAAACATAACGGTCTGCAATGAAACGGCCGTCTCCTGGGCGCTCCACTTCCTACTTTCTCCCTTCTCTCTCTTTCTTTTCTTTCATTGCCCTCTCGGTGCTTCGTACAATACAAATGCAAATATTCTATTTTAAAAAGTAAAGTCCTTTCGAGTCTAGGGCTGGGCGATTTTTTCGGTTTTCACGATTAATTTGCATTTTTACTTTCCTACGGTTTGTGAAATGGCTGAACCGAAAAATCGCGATTTTAAAACATTTCTAGACTCCGCAGATTTGTTTTGCTTTCAGGGACTCCGTAGTAGCTTACTCTCTCACTTTCCAGAACGCACACAAAGCTCAGCCACATTGCCTGTGACTATCTGCAGCTCTGCCCGATCTGCTGTGTTCGTTGTTGAGCATAACAGAGGACTCAGACATTGTACATTACATCTATAACTAAACACGCCTTTTCTCCTCCTTATCTCTTTCATGACTTTCCATTTAATCTGGTTTTGAGCTGTGATCAATACTCAAGACAGGAACAACTTCACGGCTGGTTTCATTTCTGGTAGTTCCGGTTGTTGTCTCATGCTACCCACGTCTGTAAACAAACGTATTCAAATAAACTGTACCTTCATTTAATATTCAGCAATCATAATATCTCTTGTCTATACAGTAGTTGTAGTGTTGAGATCAGTAGGTTTCGGTGTGCAACACTCCGTGTCATATCGCTACTAAATTCACCTCTATAGGAAATGGTATATTAGCCACATGCTAAATGCTAACCGGAGATGAAGGATTTTCAGAATAAAAGCTTAACAACTGCGCACCAGAACTTCTGGTTCTTCAGTATAAAACAGCATTTACACTGACGGTGTGTTTAAGGTACTTGTGCCATCAAAACATTGATTTTAATTTATAACACTGTGCGCATGTGCAGAGCTGCAGATCGGGTAGTCACATAGCCTACTACAATCACACTCACCGCTTCACCGACAGACGTACCATAAAAATGTCCACAAACACAGATGAAGAACTAATTCCTAAAAAAGGTGCTGCTTCAGTTGTATGGAAGCGGTTCGGGTTCAAGCGGTCACACATAGAACAAACAGCTGTTCTGTGTCAGGTCTGTAGAAAGACAACTTCCTAAAGTTAAAGGGATGTTATTTTGTTTGAGGGTATTTTGTTATCATTCATTATCATTATTTATTATTTGTTGTATTTCATTTTACAAGTTTTTTCAGGGATGGTCTACAATAGATTTTTTTTTCAGTTTGATTTAAAAAAAAATCTTTGCACATTAATGAGAGCCAAGTGCCGTGGTGCTGTTTTTTTAATTTATTTTTTATTCTTGAACAACTGATTTGTTCGCCTAGACTACTTGGTAATCTCATTTATTTTTATTGTGTTAATAAAGAAAATATGTATTTAAATTTTGCCTTGGTCTGGTTTGTTTAGAAAAAAACGGGAAAAATCAAGGTTTAAATCGAAGATTGTCCATTAGTTAGAAAAGAAATCGAGATTTTATTTTTAGGCCAAATCTCGAGTCATCTGTCTCAAGCCTAAGTCTCAGGTCATGAATACCAAGGTCAAGTCAAGTCTTTTATCATTGTTAGTCAAGCAAGTCTCAAGTCAAAAAATAGTCAAGTCATATGACTCGAGTCCCCCACCTCTGGTATATACTTGGTTAGAATATTGCTGTATTACTGTATCAAATATAATAAAGACAAACAGTTGATAAGTAGTATTTTGTTAACTCAAGGTTTATATTAAGTGAGTTTTTATTGTGTTAACTTGTGTATTTATGCTTTTTAGATTGACTTTCTCTCTTTCTCTGTCCGTCTGTTCTAGAAGCCGAAAGGAAGAGAGAGACGTCACAGCTGTCAGCAATGTGACAAATCCTTTACAACATCTGGAAATTTAAAGAGCCACCTGCGTATTCACACAGGAGAAAAACCGTACAGCTGTGAAGAGTGTGGGATAACTTTCACTAAATCAAGTAATCTCAAAAGACATCAACGTATTCATACTGGAGAAAAACCTTATAGCTGTGAAGAGTGTGGAACAACTTTCACTACATCAGGTGCTCTAGAATCACATCGCCTTATTCACACTGGAGAAAAACCGTACTGGTGTGAAGAGTGTGGGAAAACGTTCACTCAATCAGGTGCTCTCAAATCACATCAACGTATTCACACTGGAGAAAAACCTTACAGCTGTGAAGAGTGTGGGAACACTTTCAATAGATCAAATGCTCTCAAATCACATCAACGTATTCACACTGGAGAAAAACCTTACAGCTGTGAAGAGTGTGGGAAAACTTTCACTAACTCAGGTGATCTCAAAAGACATCACTGTATTCATACTGGAGAAAAACCTTATAGCTGTGAAGAGTGTGGGACAACTTTCACTAGATCAGGTGCTCTAGAATCACATCGCCTTATTCACACTGGAGAAAAACCGTACTGGTGTGAAGAGTGTGGGAAAACGTTCACTCAATCAGGTGCTCTCAAATCACATCTTCGTGTTCACTCAGGAGAAAAACCTTACAGCTGTGAAGAGTGTGGGAAAACGTTCACGACATCAAGTGCTCTCAAATCACATCGCCGTATTCACACTGGAGAAAAACCTTACAGCTGTGAAGAGTGTGGGAAAACGTTCACTACATCAAGTGCTCTCAAATCACATCGCCGTATTCACACTGGAGAAAAACCTTACTGGTGTGAAGAGTGTGGGAAAACGTTCACTAGATCAGGTCATCTCAAATCACATCTTCGTGTTCACTCAGGAGAAAAACCATAGTGGGTTTCAAAGTGTAGGAGCTGCAATTAAGGATATTTAGTTTTTTTCACAGTTTACAATAAACAATTCCCATCTATTGGCCTTGTGTTGGGTAATCCTTTTTTCGATTACAGATCGCATCCCAACAGCGCCATCTGTTGACGTAACATCAGAATTGACAGGCATAATGTTCACTGTTCCTTTGAGTTTCGTTTTCTGTCCGTCTGCCGACAGCGCGCTGTTTTATTGCTTTACATACCAAGGTTTAAGTACACTGTCAATAGTTGTAGTGTGAGCATCGTCTGGGCTGGCCGTCTGGTAGAATCGGTATGCTCTTCCTCCTGTGTCCACTTCCTCTCCTGTCACCTATGACCCCTTTTATACACCCCACCACCAAGTGTTCAAAATAACATTCAGGGTGTCCGCGGGGTCTTAAAAAGTATTACAAGTTGTTGCCTGTTACAAATACCTGGGTATCTGGCTTGATGATTGTCTCTCTTTTAAACTTCATGTCAATAACCTGCTTAAAAAACTGAGGGTTAGGCTCGGTTTCTTTTTCAGGAACAAGTCCTGCTTCTCGCTTGAGGCCAGGAAAAGGCTAGTCACTGTGACCTTTGACCTGTGCTGGACTCTGGTGATTTGTTGTATATGAATGCACCGGCCAATTACCTGAGCAAATTGGATGCTGCGTATCACAGTGCTCTGAGATTTGTCACAAATTGTAAAGCGCTGACTCATCACTGTACCCTGTATACCCAGGCAGGTTTACCATCTCTCTCTGTACGGAGGCTCAGTCTCTGGTACACGTTTATCTATAAAGCTTTGTTGGAAAGCTGGAATGTATATGTATATATGTATATGTATATATATATATGTGTATATATGTATATATGTGTATATATGTGTATATATATATATATGTGTATATATATGTGTATGTATATATGTATGTATATATGTGTATATATGTGTATATATATATATGTGTATGTATATATATATATGTGTATATATATGTGTGTATATATGTATATATATGTATATATGTGTATATGTATATGTATATGTATATGTATATATGTGTATATGTATATATATATATATATGTATATGTATATGTATATATATATATATGTATATGTGTATATATATATGTGTATGTGTATATATATATGTGTATATATATATATGTGTGTATGTATATATATATATGTGTATATATATGTATGTGTGTATATATATGTATATATGTGTATATGTATGTATGTATATATATGTATATATGTATATGTATATATGTATATGTATATATATGTATATATATATGTATATGTATATATATATATATATGTATGTATATGTATGTGTATATATGTATGTGTATATATATATATATATGTATGTGTATATATGTGTATTATATATATATGTATATTTATATATATTGTTGTATATATATATATATGTGTGTATGTATTATATATATATGTTATATGTATATATTATATATATATGTTATATATTATATATTGTATATATATTATATATATGTTTATATATATATGTGTGTGTATATATATATATATGTGTGTATATTATATATGTTTATATATATTTATATATATATATGTGTTTATATATATATGTTATATATATTATATGTGTATATATATATATGTGTATATATTATATTGTATATATATGTGTTATATATATATATGTGTATTATATATATATATATGTTATATATATATTTATATATTATATGTGTGTATATATATTGTTATATTATGTATATATATATTATATATATATATTATATGTATATATATGTATTATATATATTTGTGTATATATATATATGTGTTATATATTATATGTATATTATATATTGTTTATATTATATTATATTTATGTATATTATATTATATATGTTATGTATATATTATATATTTGTTTATATTATATATGTTATATATATTATATATATATTATATATTATATATTTGTATATTATATTATATATTTTATATTATATATTTATATTATATATATTTATATTATTTATATATATTATGTTATATTATTATGTTATATATATTATTATATTTGTATATATATTATGTATATATGTATATATATTGTATATTATATATTATATATTTATATGTATTATATGTGTATATATATATTATATGTATTTATATATTATATATATTATGTATATATGTTATATTATTATTTATATTATATGTATATATATATATTGTATATATTATATATTTGTATATTTATATATATATTTGTATATGTATATTATATATTATATGTATATATTTATATATGTATATTTATATATGTTTATATATATTTATATGTATATTTATATATATGTTATATGTATTATATTGTATATTTATATATATGTTATTTATATGTATATATATTATATGTTATATGTATATATATTATATTTATTGTATATATTATTATATTATATATATGTTTATATTTATATTGTATATGTATATATTATATTATTTATATATTGTATATTATATATTTATATATATTTATGTTTATATTTATATTATATATATTATATGTTATATGTATATTATATATATTATATATTGTTATTATATATTTATATATATATATGTTATATGTATATATTATATATTTATATGTTATATATATATATATATGTGTATATGTATATTTATATATATTGTATATATGTATTATATTATATGTTATTATATGTATATTATATATGTGTTATATATGTATATATATATATGTGTATATATGTATATATATATATATGTGTATATATGTATATATATATATATGTATATATATGTGTATATGTATATATATGTGTATATGTATATATATGTGTATATGTGTATATATATATATATGTATATATATATATATGTGTATATGTGTATATGTGTATATGTGTATATATATATATGTGTATATATGTATATATATATATATGTGTATATATGTATATATATATATATGTGTATATATGTATATATATATATAGTGTATGTATATGTGTATGTATGTATATGTATGTATATGTATATATGTGTATATATATATATAGCCTTGAAATAAAGGAATTCTTTTCACTTTAATCTGCATTTGGGTCCTACCTGCTTCCTTCGCTCTACCGTAACACCATGCTCCGGGGTCTTCTTCGCTGCTTTTGGTGTATTTTGTGGCGGCAGCAGCGCCACTTACATGACCAGCTTTCCTGATCAGGTTATTGATCCTGCTGGTGTCACCGGCTCTGATGCTGCAGCAGACCGCAGCAAAGAAGAGAGCACTGGCCACAACAGACTAGAAGATCTCCAGCATCTTGCTGCACACGTGGAAGGATCTCAGCTTCCTCAGAAAATAGAGTCTGCTCATCCCCTTCTTGTACACAGCGTCAGTATGAGGGCTTTCTTTGAGGTTAACCAGGTATTTTTACTCCACTACATTTATTGTAGTTACTTTACAGATTCTGATTAATGATGTGAAATATAAACAACCCTTAAAGCAGACTTTAGTTACACCTGAGTAAAATTCAGGGAAGGTGATTGTCAAGTGCCAACAATCAGGAGAGATATTTGATTGGAGGACTGGCTTACCTAAAGCCAGTTGAGGAGCACTTGAAATGTTTGGCTCTATGAAACCTGATTATATGATTCTGTTTTCTTCAAGCTTGTATTTTGTTGGTCGAACGCACTTATTGAAAGTCGCTTTGGATAAAAGCGTCAGCTAAATGCAATGTAATGTAATGATTGTTGGTGCTTGAGAAGACTACATATGTATCTGCAGATCCCTATAAAGTATATACACTACTCGTTATTCTCTACAAATTAATTGGTTCATTAAAAAATGTATATAATTGCTATTTTGGACATCCCTTTTCAAGATTTCAATATGACTCTAAACGTGTAATAACGTGCTTTAACCAGTAGGTGGTTTGGGTTAAAAAGCTGTCAAGTTTACAGTGTTAACAAAATAAAATATATTGCTGTTTCCGGTTTAGTTTACGACGGATATTATTCTGTTATTGTTTTGATATTTGTAACACAAAAGCGATGGAAAAACCCCACAGCGACACAGAAAAGATGGTCTTATAATAATATCAAAACAAATTATTACTACTAACTTTATTGTGAAATTAAAACAGAACGGTAACAGAATAGTTTCCGGTCTATTCTGAGCCAGATCTCTGTAGATAAAGAAAGAACTACGACAGATGTGTAATATTTACAATGCCTTCATGTGATGACTTTCAAAGAGTAAAGAAAGCACTGCTGAATAAAGTATGATTGATCTTTTACGAAACGTTTTTTTCATATGGAATGCAGTCAACCAATCACAGAGCTTGAGGCAACGCGGACAATAGCTGAGGATTCTGGGTAGTGTAGTGTCTTCGGCCATCCTAAACTGAACACATATTTGTTTCTCCGAATCGAAGGGGAAAATTACAAAAGCATTGCACACAACTTAAACCAACCAATGTTGTGTACTCAACAAGGATGATCTGGTGTGTTTGAGTTGATGAGTAGTGCAGATAGCACCGTGAAATAAATCGACAGTAAGGGGAGTACTTACTTCCGGGTGTAAAATCCTCCGTTATCCAATGGGAATGGACGCTCACAGTGCTCTCCGTAATACAATAAAGGAGACAGGATCAAATCGAATATAATGTTCTTTTAAAAAACGTTAACTAAAGGGAACAATCTATTGGACACAGCTGAAGCTCTTCCTTAAAAACTAACTCATGTAATACAAATCACAGTTGTATTACACACACTGTTTTTTGAGAACAACAATTCGTAACTAATGCACCATAATACATTCTGACGAAAAATACAAATAATTATGAATACAAATAACATAAAAGAA
The DNA here is from genome assembly GCA_036324585.1 of Champsocephalus esox. Taxonomy (NCBI): domain Eukaryota; kingdom Metazoa; phylum Chordata; class Actinopteri; order Perciformes; family Channichthyidae; genus Champsocephalus; species Champsocephalus esox. Next base: position 45,275,113 of record CM070476.1, on the reverse strand, counting down.
GCCTCCCGCGAGTTACTACAAGCTATAAAGTAGATTTAAAAACGTGTTATAGAATAAAAGCTCCCTGCAGGACGTTGTAGAAATGCGTGTGTGCACCACAACAAGGGAGCCTCATTCACTTTACGATATACACCTGCACATCAGCAGGAGAGGACTCTTTAAAGTAGAGACACTACATACTGATATACCACCTGAACATCAGCAGGAGAGGACTCTTTAAAGTAGAGACACTACATACTGATATACACCTGAACATCAGCAGGAGAGGACTCTTTAAAGTAGAGACACTACATACTGATATACACCTGAACATCAGCAGGAGAGGACTCTTTAAAGTAGAGGCACTCCTTCGCTGAGTCATCTTTTATATCACCTATCAAAATAAATCCAGCCGCTCTTGGATCAGAATGGATAACGGGTCAGATAAGAGCGGTTTGATCATGATCTGACGCTGAAGGTCCAGAGTCTGAGACCCGCCCCCTGCTTCCTGTCTGTAACTTCAACATTTAAAAAAACATCTTCCCGTGGGTGCATACCCCCATAGAGGAGGTGAGGACCCCCATAGAGGAGGTGAGGACCCCCCTAGAGGAGGTGAGGACCCCCATAGAGGAGGTGAGGACCCCCCTAGAGGAGGTGAGGACCCCCATAGAGGAGGTGAGGACCCCCCATAGAGGAGGCGAGGACCCCCCTAGAGGAGACGAGGACCCCCATAGAGGAGGTGCATACCCCCATAGAGGAGGTGGTTTCATGTTTTGAAAGTAGCCCTCACCCTAAACGAGGTCAGTGACCCCTGGTCCAGAGTCAGAGACCCGCCCCCTGCTTCCTGTCTGTTGCTCAGCAACATGGACATGTTCCACTCTGACACAACGTCTGCTTCCTTCTCATCATGACTCTTCTTTCCTGAGAAGCGATCAACGTCTCTGGGAGGGGACAGACGTTGGCACTAAGATGGAGTGGTAGAGATATACAACTTGAATTGTGTGAATTTAAAGATCAGGTTCCTGTTGTAAGGTCCAAGCGAGGGGGGGTGTCTTTGTTTGCGTCACCAAATCTACTTTCAGTCTTTTTGCATCTTTGTAACACTTGTTCTGTATTCATGTGATCGTTCCAAGTCGTCTGTTTTGATCCCCTTTCAGTCCTTTTGCTTTCTAAGTGGTTGCTTTGTGTATGTTTCAGTACTTCCTCCTCTCCTTGCAGTAACTCAGCTTCTCTCTGATGTTTCTTTAGTCATTTGATCATGGCCGTGGGAAGGGGGGGGTGCTGAGGGGGCTGCAGCACCCCCACCTGCTGGCGGAGAGTTGTAACTGCAACGCCAAAACACTGATCAAATCAATACAAAAGTTTTATTGTGAGTGTGTTTGAGTTAGCATTTCAGTGTAAGCAGTCTCTAAAAGCTTCACGATAAGAGAAAGGGATCATGCAGTGTGCTTCTTCTGTTGCTCTGCTATGGAAAAGAAGCTCGTCAGCGCAAGATCAGGGATGGGAGTTTTGTGAAAGCACGGTTTAAGAACTGGCGAAAGGCAGAGGAAACATTTAGGAGCATGAGAAGTCCCATCAACACACAGGCCGTCAACAAGCTGGCAGCATGACAACGAACACCGATGAACGCGCTGCTCTCACAAGCTGCTGCTAAAGACCACATGACTGCATTTAGTGTGAGGCTATTATACCGGACTCTCCCCCCTCGTTCTGCGGAGGGAGCCTCTTCTTGTGGTCTTCCCCTCCGAGTCCACCAGCCCCTCGCAGGTCCTCCTGGACTCTCGGCACCAGTACTTGTTTGCTGAGCAGCCGGTTGTCATAGCTGCAGGAAGTCTGACCCGAGGGGAGCCGTGATCTGCTTCTTGTCACACTGCAGCTGCAGACTCGCTGAGGCAGAAAGGAGAAGGGAGTCTGAGAGCAAGCTCTTTCATGTCGTACCAACAGCGGGTCTGCTCATGCACATGCAGAGCGCATGGGAGCTGGTGCTTGGGAACATCCCGTGAGAAATTACATGTGTACCTGGAAATACTTTCCACACGCCTGAACACACAGAATATAGCGTGGTGTGTGCGTGCGTGTGTGTGTGTTCGTGCACGCATGTGTGTGTGTGTTCGTGCACGCATGTGTGTGTGTTCGTGTGTGTGTGTGTTCGTTTGTTCGTGTGTGTCCTTGTGTGTGTGTGTTCGTTTGTTCGTTCGTGTGTGTGTGTGTGTTCGTTCGTGCGTGTGTGTGTGTGTCCGTGTGTTCGTTTGTGTGTGTGTGTGTGCGTGTGTGTGTGTGTGTCCGTGTGTTCGTTTGTGTGTGTGCGTGTGTCCTGGCAGGCTGGTGGGGGAATCCCTTCGTCTTGGCGAACACCTGGTCTCCCTGTTTGAACTGGTCCCGTTTCTCCCCGCATCGTGATAACTCTCACCTCAATGACAGAGAACCAGCAGAAAGGAAATATATTGAGGTGACTTAATAACCATCATGTGATCAAGGGGCGTCTGAAAGACACATTCACTCATTGATTATATATATGTAGATATACCAGTTTTAGTTTCACATGATGTGTAACTCTTCTCTCATCTTATTAAACATATGCATTCCTTTGTTAGTATATACGTGCTTTGTTAGTAGTTCTATGGCTGGAGCTGGAGTCCAGAGAGATGAGTTTCAGTCTGGAAGGTGTGTGAGCTTTCTGCTGTCCTGATGTCAATGGGAGCTCGTTCCACCATCTTGGAGCCAGGATAGCAAACCCACGTGTTTCTGCTGATGGGAACTTGGCCCCCTCGCAGTGCGGGTGCAGCCAAACGGTTCATTGTCAGGCTTTAACTGTTGCTGTTACCTGAAAGGTATAAACCACATTCAAAGAGAGAAGAGGTCGTTTCCTTCCATCAGAAACTTTTAACCAGTTTCTAAGTATCGTTTGTTTCATTTCCAGCTCGTCCCGTCTTTGTTTACAACACAGACTGCTAGCTCTGAAGCTAACCAGGGTTGCTAGCTGTGGGTACCCTGGCTGGAGTGAGATTTTGATATTTAATTACCCATATGCGCACTAAATGACTGCTATGGTGTCAGCAGCGGGACCTTAGCATATATACAGGATATACAATATATACAAATACACAATATTGGACACAGACTATAAAGGGCTCTCAGTTTCATTCACTAATGAAAGCCAAGCACATGTTTGTCTCCACTGTTTCATTGTGTGCAGAGGCCTGTCGCGATAAGCTAACAGTTGACTTATCGCTCCAATACACACTGTTGGAGCCAATTTGTGTGTGTGTGTGGTGTGTGTGTGTGTGTGTGTGTGGTGTGTGTGTGTGTGTGTGTGTGTGTGTGTGTGTGTGTGTGTGTGTGTGAACGCGTCATCTAATCTGTGCACCTGGGAGCACGGGAGGTAATCAAGCTATATGTGGGCATAGGTGATCAGTGGGGATGAGAGGTTAGAGAGGAAGCCACACGTTTTTCAAACGTGTTGACCGTGTTGACAGTGTGCGTGATTGTGATATGTTGACCAAGATTTTAGATTGGCCTAAAAGAACCTTTTAACATTTTATAAAGAAATAAAGCATTACAAATGACGTCATGGTGGACCTCATCCTTCACCACAACACGCGTTGGGAACTCTGGCTGCTAACCTCCATGAGTGGCTTTGTTTTGATGAGCGATCGCCGCAACAAACGCTATGCAACCACAGTCTGTTGTGGACCTCATCATGGATCTGTACATGTCTACTAATGCTTGTTTGTCTGCGCCCCAGCTGCATCCAGCTACAGCTCGCAATACATGTAATACTTTTAGCATTGTGTCTCCACTTGATTAATATGCATGTCCCATGTGTGCTTGCTATCAGACCACAGTCCTAGGTATTTGAACTCATTCAGCTTTGTCATTGGACGATCAGAGAGTGTTGGCTGTTGGCCATCAGTCTTGCGTTTGTTTGTAAATACCATGTAGCATGACTTGCTCTCTGACATTTTGAATCCAGTTATATGACCACCTCTCCACTTCTTTAGTCGCTCCAGCTTCTCCATTACGTATGGGGCACGTCTTCCCCTCATCCACAGAGCCCCATCCTCTGCGTGTAGAGCCCATTGGATGCATGAGTCTCAGCATGTCAACATGTCGTTAATCATGATGTTAATAATATTGGACTGACTGCACTCCCTCGGGGGATACCGTTTTCTATTTCTAAATAACTGGAAACATCTGCTCCATCCTTTCCTCTAAACATCCCGTCTGTTCAAAAGGCCCTTACCCCATTGATCATTCTCCCTCCAATACCCATTCTCCTCCATGTGGTCAGTAGCCCCTCCTCCATGTGATCAGTAGCCCCTCCTCCATGTGATCAGTAGCCCCTCCTCCATGTGATCAGTAGCCCCTCCTCCATGTGATCAGTAGCCCCTCCTCCACACAGAGTCATACGCCTCTCAATGTCAACGTACACTGGTGTTACTCCTCTGCCAATGGTAGAACACAACTCTCTCCATGCTCTCTCTCAAGTGTCCTTCCTCACATACCTGCCTTCTATAGTATATGTTGCGTTATGTGGCTTGTGATGACCTCTGTGCTTCCCTCTGATGTTAGCAGGTGTACCGACTCCTCACACCATATCCTACATTCCCCCAATCAGCTTTAGCAAAGCACCGTCTGGTTATCTCACCTCCTTCCTGCATCTATACATTATTTTTCACTTTAGGAAGCACTGGATAATGGCCACTTCCTCCAGTGTCCACTATAATACAGTCCATCCCATCAGGAGACTGCACCTCCCTGTATGCCACACCATCTGTGAGAAATGACTGCAGGATCTCAGGTCTGCAAAGTGGACAGGTAGGCGAGAAAGGCTTTTTGGAGTCTCAGAGACCAAGGTCCTGTACACTTCCATCCATCGACTGCACGACTTCAGGTCTGCGATGTGGACAGTACACCTCAAATACATCACTACACAACCTGGGTATTTGAAGATAAGGGGATGTTTATAATATGCTGCAAAACACAACAACTATGCAGGGTGACGAGTCTGTTTCAACAAGTCCTCCAACTCATACGACCAGTTATGCCGATTGTTCAGGCGCTTAATACGTGCTGCTCCCGTTGAATGCAGACGTCACAGATGGACGTTTATTCACAAATAACCCTCTCTGGAAAATCCTAAACTGTAGGATAGTTTGGCATTAAAACGCTTTTTGATTAGATTCCTAGCGAGAAGTGTAGATTGTACTTTTAGAATCCACGTCCAGTCGATGTGTAGGATCTATAGTTCTATAGATATTAGGAAGATGATTGAGGTAGGCGGCAGCCTCCATGTGAAGTCACGGGTTGACACAGAGGGCCTCATCATATAACTTTGCGTGGGGCCACAAGTTGGTTCTGACACACCCATATAAGTCTTTCAATTCCTCCAAATTGTCCTTACTATAAAATATATTATAAAAATATCCTTACTTTGTTGAAAGCAAACTTGAGCTTTTTAGCTAGCAAACGATTCAGTGGGATTCGAGGATGGAAGTTATAAAGATAGTCAACAGATGCAAAGTCTTCATTCCCTCTCCAACTCTCCTCTCGTTCACATCCCTCTGCAGACGAGTTGAAAAGTTCACATGCAAATTAGAGACTCTGCCAGCAGCGCTTTATGATCATCAGCGTTGACTCTTTCATTTGAAGACACCAGGTTAACCTCTGAATTGAAGTGGAGTAGAACAGAGTAGCATGCTGCTGTAACAGAAACATTTCCCAGCTTGGGATCAATAAAGTATCGATCTTAAGATGATCGATGGATTCTGCCATATTTGCAACACGTGCTGTCCCATTCCAGTTTGGAAAGTCTGCCGTGGCTCCATTCCATTTCAAAGAGCTGTTGAGCTCAGCGTAACCTTGCCTCACTGCCACTCCATCATCCAATCACAGGGCTTGATGACTAATCACGGGGTTTGTAAAGCAAGGCGGATGTTGTAGTCCCAAACGATAGCTGGGGATTCTGGGTAGTGTAGTGCCTTCGGAAACTGTAGTGTCAAACCTCCCATTTGTTTCTCTGAATCGAAGGTTAAAAACACAAAAGCATTGCACACCATTTAAACCAATCAGTGTTGTGTAATGAACAAGGATACACTGATGTGTGTTAGTGCACGAGTAATCAATCAATCAATCAATGTTTATTTATATAGCCCAATATCACAAATGTTACATTTGTCTCAGTGGTCTTCACAGTGTGTACAGAATATCAGTATGACAATACGACACCCTCTGTCCTTAGACCCTCGCATCGTACAAGGAAAAACTTCCAAAGAAAACCCAGTTTAAAGGGAAAAATGGGAGAAACCTCAGGGAGAGCAACAGAGGAGGGATCCCTCTCCCAGGACGGACAGACGTGCAATAGATGCCGTGTGTAAATTGAAAAGATAATACATTTGCAACATAGGTAGTCCAAATGTTTGGAAATGCATGTGTGTATAATAGGAAGATGAATCCACGAGGATATCCATCCAGGACCGATGATCCAGGACCACAGCCACGACTCAAGATCCAGCGCTCGCGATCCAGGACACAAGACCGCAGGATCATCCATGACTCCGGATCCCAGCATATATAGACCCCAAAAAGAAAGACATTTGGGGAAGCTGGGTTAATCGGAACATGAGAGTACACGGGAAGACAGAGAGAAGGGAGATGTCCCCATGAGAGGACACGGGTATAGACAGAGAGAAGGAAGAAGTAAGATGTCCCCCGACAAACTAAGCCTATATCAGCAAAACTCGGGGCTGAATCTAATCAGCCCTAACTATAAGCTTTATCAAAAAGGAAGGTCTTAAGCGCACTCTTAAAAACGGATAGGGTGTCTGCCGCCCGAACACAAACTGGAAGCTGATTCCACAAATGTGGAGCTTGATAAGAAAAGGCTCTGGCTCCCATTGTACTTTCAGAGACTCTAGGAACAACCAACAACCCTGCATTCTTGGAACGCAATGCCCTAGTAGGACAGTAGGGTATAATGAGTTCTTTAAGGTAAGATGGCGCCTGCCCATTAAGGGCTTTGTAGGCGAGAAGAAGAATTTTAAATTCTATCCTGTGTTCTATAGGGAGCCAGTGTAAGGCAGCCAGAACAGGAGTAATGTGGTCCCTTTTCCTAACTCTGGTTAGTACACGAGCCGCAGCATTTTGAATCAGCTGAAGCGACTTGATTGACTTCTTGGTACTCCCTGATAGTAAAGAGTTACAATAATCCAGCCTAGAAGTAACAAATGCATGGACTAGTTTCTCTGCATCGCTTTGAGGCAAGATATGCCTGATCTTTTGCAATGTTACGTAGATGGAAGTAGGCGGTCCTTGAAATTGATTTTATGTGGGCGTTAAAGGATAAATCCTGATCAAATATAACACCAAGATTCCTTACAGTCTCACTGGAGGCCAAATTAATGCCATCCATAGTTAGTATATCTTTAGATAATTTGTTTCGTAGATTCTTCGGGCCAAGTACAATAACTTCAGTTTTGGTCGTGTTTAACATCAAAAAGTTTAAGGTCATCCACGTTTTTAAGTCCTTAAGGCAGTCTTGAATTTTATTTAGATGATTAATTTCATCAGGCTTGATTGATAAATATAGTTGAGTATCATCCGCATAACAATGAAAGTTTACAGAATGATTCCTTATAATATTGCCTAACGGAAGCATATATAATGTGAACAAAATAGGTCCGAGCACTGAGCCCTGTGGCACTCCATGGCTAACTTTGGTTTGCGTGGAAGATTCATCGTTAACACGTACAAACTGAGAGCGTTCAGATAGATAGGACCTAAACCAGCCTAAAGCAGTTCCCTGTATGCCAACCAAGTGCTCTAGTCTTTGCAATAGGATATCATGGTCGATAGTATCAAATGCAGCACTGAGATCGAGCAAAACAAGAATAGAGACAAGTCCCTTGTCTGAGGCTATTAGAATATCATTTGTGACTTTAACCAGAGCTGTCTCTGTGCTATGATGTGTTCTAAAGCCAGACTGAAAATCTTCAAATAAATCATTGTTTTTTAAGTAATCACACAACTGTTTTGCGACCGCTTTCTCAAGAATCTTTGAGAGGAACGGAAGATTAGAAATAGGTCTATAGTTGGCTAAAACCTCTGGATCGAGGTTGTGCTTTTTAAGAAGCGGTTTTATCACTGCTACTTTGAATGATTGTGGAACATAGCCTGATAATAAAGACATATTCATAATATTTAATAAAGAAGTGCTAATTAATGGAAAAACTTCCTTCAACAGCTTAGTTGGAATTGGGTCTAACATGCACGTTGATGGTTTAGAAGAGAGAATCATTGAATGTAATTGTTCAAGGTTAATGGCTGAAAAGCATTCTAGTTTACTATCTAGTGTAATATTAGAACTTACGATTCCGGGAGCTGTTGATAACACTATACTGGTCGAAGGCAAGAGGTCATTAATTTTGTTTCTAAGAGTAACAATTTTATCGTTAAAAAAGCACATAAAATCATTACTACTGAGTGCTATGGGAATAGAAGGCTCAATGGAGCTGTGGCTCTCTGTCAGCCTGGCTACAGTGCTGAAAAGAAATCTTGCATTATTCTTATTCTCATCTATTAATGAAGAGTAGTAGGCTGCTCTCGCTTTACGCAGTGCTTTCTTATATTCATTGAGAGTAATATGCCAAATTAAACGAGATTCTTCAAGTTTAGTGGAACGCCATATCCTTTCAAGTTGTCTAGACTTTTGCTTTATTTTGCGGGTTTCGGCATTATGCCATGGAGCTAATCTATGTTGCTTTATTTTCTTCTTTTTCAAAGGAGCAACAGAGTCTAATTTTATTCGCAGCGCATCTATAGCACTATCAACAACATGATCAATTTGGGGTGGTGTACATTTTGTATAAGTTTCCTCCCTTACATGCAGACATGCTATCGAGTTAAGTATTGGTGGAATCTCTTCCTTAAATGTGGCTATAGCACTAACGGATAGGTTTCTGCTGCAAGAGCTTTTGACTAATGCTTTGTAGTCTAGTAACAGTACTTCAAAAGTTACTAAGAAATGGTCGGATAAAGCAGGATTATGCGGTTCGACTAATAGTTGCTCAATTTCAATACCATAAGTCAGAACAAGGTCGAGAGTGTGATTATAGCAGTGGGTTGGTTTATTTGGGCACTTGTAAATGTCTATAACTATGTATCCTGTAAATATAATGTATAATGTCCTTTATTGTTTTATGTTTCATGTGGAACCTATATGCTGCAGGTCTCCCTTGCAAAAGAGATCTATGATCTCAATGGGACCAATCTGGTTAAATAAAGGTTTGAAATGAAATGTACACTCTGACAGAAACCAACAGAATCTAATATAGAGTTAAATGCAACAGTAAGGCTATTTTTATCATCGTCAACATGAATATTAAAGTCACCTACGATAATTACTTTGTCTGTTTTAAGAACCAAACGTTGATAAAAACTCAGAGAATTCTGATAAGAATTCTGAATAAGGACCTGGTGCACGATACACTGTAACAAATAAGATTGGCTGCAAAGTTTTCCAGGTCGGATGCGTAAGACTAAAAACGAGGCTTTCAAAAGAGGTATAATTACATTTTGGTTTAGTATTGATAAGTAAACTTGAGTCAAAGATTGCTGCAACTCCACCTCCTCGGCCCGTGCCTCGAGCAATATGAGTGTTGACATGGCTGGGTGGAGTGGCCTCATTTATGCTGACATATTCTTCATGTCTCAACCAAGTTTCAGTGAGACAGCATATATCAATATTATAATCTGATATTAAATCATTTACCAATATTGCTTTAGATGCTAGAGATCTTATGTTTAAGAGACCACATTTAATCTTCCTGTTTTGTTGCACTGTAGTAGTTGTTACATTTACTTTTATTAGGTTATTATGTATGACACCTCTATTAGGTTTTACCTTAAATTGTCCTTGGGCAGACACACACACCGCTAATATTGGGTATTTTATTGGGTTCGGGATTCCTATGGATGATTGCCTAGGAGAGAGCGCAGAGAAGCGTGTAAGACTGAGACTCTGCCTCCTGGTCTCAACTCCAGTTTGTCATGGATTACGTCCACAAAGCCCTGAAATGTTTGCCGAAATGAGATCTGCACCTTTCAAAGTAGGGTGAATGCCGTCTCTCTTAATCAGACCAGGTTTTCCCCAGAAGGCTGTCCAATTATTTACGAAGCCCACATTGTTTGCTGGGCACCACCAAGACAACCAGCGCTGAAATGATGACGTGCGGCTATACATGTCATCATTGATCAGATTGGGGAGGGGACCAGAGAAGATTACGGTGTCCGACATTGTTTTAGCATAACTACACACCGACTCCACATTAAGTTTGGTGCATTCTGATTGGCGTAAACGAACATCATTACCACCGACGTGAATAACAATCCTACCGTATTTGTGTTTATTTTTAGCCAGCAGTTTAAGATGCGCCTCAACGTCGCCCGCTCTGGCCCCCGGAATGCATGTGACTGTGGAGGCTTCGGTCTCTAAATTCACGTGTCTCATAATAGAGCTACCAATAACCAGAGTTGGCTTCTCAGCGGGTGTCTCGCTGAGTGGGGAATATCTGTTAGATACGTGAACGGGTTGGTGGGGACCTGCGTGTTTCGCTTTATGCCCCTTCTGAACAGTCACCCAGTCTCCCTGCTGCTCGGGAGTTGCCGGGGGACGGCTAAGAGGAGCTACCTTTTGCCGGTCCGCACTGGCTAACATGGGCTTTACTTTAGCTGAGTTACTTTCTAAGATGCGGAGCCGGGCTTCTATGGCTATGATTCCCGCTTCCAACCTAACAACTATACTACATTTAACACATGTATCCTTACCAGTAAGGGAGGCCGGGAAGTAACCAAACATGAGACAGGAAGAGCAGGAAATAGCACCAGAGGGCGGAGAAAGAGCCATGGCTAGCTATCAAGCTAAAGTAGCTACCGTTAGCAAACCCAGAAAAGAGTGTAGGCAACTGTGGAGTTACAGTCGCTAAGAGAAGGAGAGTTGTGAGTGCTTAAGCTGTAGTAACGTGTGATTACAACGTCAGGCAGTTGCCGTGATCAAGAGTTTTAAAACGATCGATTAAGTTTAAGTTAATAAGCTATCAGCAGCAGAACAGACACACGGGTTACCCGGAGATGACAACAACAACCGGAAGTTACAACATGCAACGTGCTCACCGCAATAGGTTCCTCCTTCCTCCGCAGATATCACCGTGTACTCATTTGACAGTGAGGGGAATATATCCGGTCTTATTGTGAAAACTTCGAGACCGGAAAACCTGTTTTCACCCACGCTAACTTTACATGGAAGCTGCACACACGTTCTCCTGGCGAGACCTCAGATCATCTTCGTGATATCTATCACACTGTTGATCCTACACATCCACTGGACGTGGATTCTAAGAGTACAATCTACACTTCTCTCCAGAAATCTAATCACAAAGCGTTTTAATGCCAAACTCTTCCACAATGTAGGATTTTCCAGAGAGGGTTATTTGTGAATAAACGGAGCATGTTGTTTCTCACACGACCACACTTCAAAACGTGGCTATGGGTCGTAATCTAAGGGGCTTAAACAATCGACCTCTTTGGTCGTGTTTTGTAGGAGGGCAGGCTGGTCTGTTTCTAAGGCCATTTTATTTGTGGTAGTCTGATCATTTCAACAAGAGAATAGAATCAAACTGAAAACATCGTAAATATGTTCCAGATACATGAAGCAGATGATGAACAGTGAAACTCGCTCATGGACTTTAAGGTGAAGACTTTAAGAAAAGGTTTTCCCACACTCTTTGTAGGAGCCATGTTATGGCTGTTGCTGGCGTCTCAGCTTACCTTATTTATATGAATAGAGCAATATCAGGGTCTATGCAGGAATCCTGAAGTCAGATTTAATACCTTTGAAGACCTTTAAGACCCTTTCCATACATTTTAAGACCTCATCGCAACTTCCAGTTCTAACCGGTTACATTGGGGACACACTTTACCTCACATGTACTATATTGATTAGCTAAACAGAGTGCAGACAGACTAGCCTCCTCTCCACATGAACTTCACCCTCTGTGTGAAGGTCAGGGTTCATGCAGCATGCTGCTTTGCTGCTTCTGTGCTCTTTCATTCCAGTAGAACTCCTCAGAAACCAGTATTTGACCAATTACCAAAACAATTGACAAAACTTTGAACTATGAAATGTATTAAACTTTGGTGAGCTTCAGCGGGGTAATGCCATATAGGAGCTCCCTCACAAACACCCAGGGGTTCAATTGGGCTGGGGCTGTCCGGGGCTAGGCCCGGCACAGAGGACGATGCTCTGATGTCATCACCCTCACACATTTGTCATATGTTTACAAAAAACGATATATATGTTAAGACTTTTCTCGTTCTTAATATAGACTATATTTAGGGTCGATATGTGTTGACCTTACTTTAAAATAGCAGATCTCTGTGACCGGATATAGTTTGGCTTAGACCCCGGCCCCACGAGGACGCATACAGTAAAACGCAAACGGAAGAAAGTATTCCTTTCACACGCATTCGATTCATTAACGCGTCCGTTCACACTAGACCGCTGGAAACGCTGTAGTACATATGCCAGGCCTGTAAGTGGCGCTGCTGCCGCCACAAAATACACCAAAAGCAGCGAAGAAGACCCCGGAGCATGGTTGCCCTTCTGTTTATTCTCCGCGGTGGACGGCGTGTTCTCCTGCTGTATACCTCTCAGGTATACACCGAGCGAAAACTTAGGTTTTTTGAAACAATTGCTTCCGAGGTCGGTCTTATTTCTTAAGGTGGACTGAACCATGAGTGTGGAGTGACGTTGTATCTTTCATTTAAATTAACTGTAACCTTCACCCAGGTATGTAACAGCTGTTCTCAAATGAACACGTGAAGTAAAGTTTAATATTTATAGTTTTATAGATGTATAATGAGTTATAATGAGGTGATCAACGTGAATGCTCAGGTTCCACCTTAACACGCAGACACGTTGCTTCACCATGAGCAGAAACCTTTATATATACAGTCTATGGCAGAAACTCTGAAACTCTTGTTAAGTTTCTCCATCGTTGTGTACAAACTGGATAAAACACAGGCTTGTTGTTGTTGTTCAGGAGTTGATCTGCCCCTGCCCCTGCCTCGACGTAAGCGTGACGTATGCGGTGCTTTTGCTCTGGCCGGATAATTTTTTGGTGCTTGAAACGAACCGGATTCCGGAGCTAAGAGGCTGCTCCGCTGCGGTGTGAAGAGGAAAACCCGGTGCTTTTTAAGCTCCAGCTCCGAACCGGCCCTGAAACACTGTTGGTGTGAATGAGGTACCAGAGCCTCTCAGCCTGATACCTTGAGGGGGTTTCCCGACATGTCGTTGCAGTAAATGAAAGGGTGTTCATGTTGTCGTTGCTGTGGACCTTCTTAATACCTAGGAAAATGCTGTTTAATATTTTTTAATAGCCTTAATTTTCGCTAAATAGATTGATCAACTTTTAATACTTTTTAAGACACCGCGGACACCCTGAATGTTATTTTGAACACTTGGTGGTGGGGTGTATAAAAGGGGTCATAGGTGACGAGAGGAAGTGGACACAGGAGGAATAGCATACCGATTCTACCAGACGGCCAGCCCAGACGATGCTCATACTACAACTATTGACACAGTGTACTTAAACCTTGGTATGTAAAGCAATGAAACAGCGCGCTGTCGGCAGACGGACAGAAAATGAAACTCAAAGGAACAGTGAACATTATGCCTGTCAATACTGACGTTACGTCAACAGATGGCGCTGTTGGGATGGGATCTGTAATGGAAAAAAGGATTACCCAACACAAGGGCCAATAGATAGGAATTGTTTATTGTAAACTGTGAAAAAAACTAAATATAATTAATTGCGGCTCCTACACTCTGAAACCCACTATGGTTTTTCTCCTGAGTGAACACGAAGATGTGATTTGAGAGCACCTGATGTAGTGAACGTTTTCCCACACTCTTCACACCAGTATGGTTTTTCTCCTGTGTGAATACGGTGATGTGATTCTAGAGCACCTGATTGAGTGAAAGTTTTCCCACACTCTTCACACCAGTAAGGTTTTTCTCCAGTGTGAATAAGGTGATGTCTTTTGAGAGCACTTGATGTAGTGAAAGTTGTCCCACAGTCTATACACCAGTAAGGTTTTTCTCCAGTGTGAATAAGGTGATGTCTTTTGAGAGCACCTGATGTAGTGAAAGTTGTCCCACACTCTTCACAGTTGTAAGGTTTTTCTCCAGTGTGAATACGGTGATGTATTTTTAGATGACCTGATGTAGTGAAAGTTGTCCCACACTCTTCACAGTTGTAAGGTTTTTCTCCAGTGTGAATACGGTGATGTATTTTTAGATGACCTGATGAAGTGAAAGTTTTCCCACACTCTTCACAGCTGTAAGGTTTTTCTCCTGTGTGAATACGGTGATGTATTTTGAGAGCACCTGATGTAGTGAAAGTTGTCCCACACTCCTCACAGCTGTAAGGTTTTTCTCCTGTATGAATAAGTTGATGTGATTTGAGAGCACCTGATGTAGTGAAAGTTGTCCCACACTCTACACAGCTGTAAGGTTTTTCTCCCGTGTGAATACGTTGATGTTTTTTGAGATCACCTGATTGAGTGAAAGTTGTCCCACACTCTTCACAGCTGTAAGGTTTTTCTCCAGTGTGAATACGTTGATGTCTTTTGAAAGCACTTGATGTAGTGAAAGTTGTCCCACACTCTTGACAGCTGTACGGTTTTTCTCCTGTGTGAATACGCAGGTGGCTCTTTAAATTTCCAGATGATGTAAAGGATTTGTCACATTGCTGACAGCTGTGACGTCTCTCTCTTCCTTTCGGTTTCTAGAACAGACGGACAGAGAAAGAGAGCAAAGTCAATCTAAAAAGCATAAATACACAAGTTAACACAATAAAAACTCACTTAATATAAACCTTGAGTTAACAAAATACTACTTATCAACTGTTTGTCTTTATTATATTTGATACAGTAATACAGCAATATTCTAAGCAAAGTATATACCAGAGGTGGGGGACTCGAGTCACATGACTTGACTCGAGTCACATGACTTGACTTGCCTATTTTTTTACTTGAGACTTGCTTGACTAAGATTGATAAAAGACTCGACTTGACTTTGACTTGGTATTCATGACCTGAGACTTAGGCTTGAGATAGATGACTCGAAAGGACTTTACTTTTTAAAATAGAATATTTGCATTTGTTTTTGTATTGTACGAAGCACCTATAGGGCAATGAAAGAAAAAAAGAGAGAAAGGAGAACGTAGGAAGTGGAGCGCCCAGGAGACGGCTGTTTCATTGCAGACGGTTATGTTTATGTGGGGAAATACATACATTATTTGAGATATATTTCAAACTCGGACTTCATTTTAGGGACATTTTCGGCCAGGGGTGTAGAGTTATTTGTTCAAGCACCGGATCGGCAAAACAGGAGTCTGTGTTCCGATGTCTAAAGTTACTGATAAGTCACATGTTTCCTGCCTGGCCTTGCCCTGGCATTGGTTTATCATTACGGGGCGGAGCCCCCGAGCGAAACAGCAGCAACCAGCATGTTGCAAAAGTCTCAATAGTAAACTGTGCCGCCGAAACATAATTTCAGCCAATCAGCGCCGTCAAATATTTTGGTCACGTGGGCGCTCACGTTGGCGCTCACGTTGCTTACGTGCGTTGACGTGAGTTGTTTTTTAGACTCGTGAGTGACCAAGGTGACGCAGTATTTGGATGAGAATGGTGTGCAGGTGGAGTCGCCGGACCTCGGTCAGCACCCAATTCCGTGCAAGAGCTACTCTCCAATCCTTTCGAAAGGAGAAGTTTGGGAGATAAATTGATACTTAAAGACCTTGGACCGGTCCAACCTGATCTGTATATATCACAGCAAAAAGACAAAACATATCAACGAGGCTTCTCACACGGCTAGCTGGATGCAAAACAGGTAAATGCTATCTTTTGTTTCCCATGCTTGCTCTTCAAACAGCCGGGGACAGATATGATCTGTTCAGAAACTAGACAAAAGTTAAACAAGTACAAACCACAGACTGTCTGTGTCATGAAGAATACAGTCGCTGGTTTATTTATGTCTGTATAGGCCGTTGTTGTGAGTGTGGGACGGTCAGAGCATATATAGCGTTAGCTTAGCCAAGCTCCATTCAGAAAACACGCATTTTAAAAGGTGTTTCTCTGCCGTCTGTCTGCAGACTTGTCAAAGCATTAATTCATGGTTTTTACTAACCGGTATCAGTATGTTGTTACTTAGGCATCATTTAGAAACGTGTATTACAATTTAATGACGGTAAAATATGTTAATTTTGTTGTAGTTGTAGCTCCCGAGCCAGCACGTCTTGTTTGAATGATGCGAGTAAACACAGCTGGCAGCTGCGGTGAAACTCGAGCGACTAGAGCAGGGGTCTTCAACTAAACCTCAACGAGGTCCAGTTAGAGAAAATGTCCCCATGCAAAGTCCGGAACATCAAAATGTCTAACTTGCTTCATGAATTAGTGTGATATATATGTATTGAAGTAGCTGTAGCTTTATCAACGTCTGCATGTAATCAACAACTGACTGCCAATCAAATAAAGAAAGTACAAAAACAACAATATTTATTGTGAATTAACAGTAAACACTGTGGATATGTGTAATGTTCCTCTCGGGCTGCATTTACAAATAAAATAGAGAAAATAAATAAAATAGCTTTTGAAAATGTGTGCATCTTAAAAGTGCTTAATTTGAGATAAATAAAGTGTTAGATAAATCAAATAAAGCGTAGCAGCAGCTTGAGTGTCCCTTTTTCTTTGTTCACCGTTTCACATCATGACTCAACAGTTTCAGACGATTATAGAACAACATCAGTCTTTACACATCATAACAGTTTAACAGTTTTAACGTTTCTCTTTCTTTCCCTCTTATATTTTAGTCCCTCACTCACTTTTTAAAATTCAGTGTGAGAATTGAGCTTGAGCTTGTCCTGCCAGGAGTTTGTAAATATGGGCTGAAATGGAGTCAGGGCCATTCTCATACGCAGGTGCTCATTGGTTACAGGGATGCAAACACAGGTATGGTGAAAAAAGAGAGAACTGTTCGAAGCAGAAAGAAACAGCGTAATAAACCATCTGACAAAGGCCTGCGCTATAACGCTTCAATTAACTGCTATTCTACTCAGATCAATAGGAGACAGAGATGTTATAAATCAAGGGTTTTTATTATTATTTTCCTTTCAATTTTTACAACATCCTCCGAGGGTCGTACAAATTATTGAACTCAACCTCTGCTTAAAAAAACTAAAATCACAGCCCATTAATTTGGCCTTTCTTTCATGCTGTGCAAAGAAACAGCAACCTCTCAATCCAGATATCTCCCCATGACTCACGCATGCATGCAGGTGCACGGTGTGGCGTGACCACCAAAACAGAAAGCTATGGACACAAGATGTGTGCAAATATATTTAGTATCCTATCCATGTGAACATGATTTAAGTGTGACCTAACCTCCTCAAGGGGGTCCTAACCTCCTCTAGAGGGACCTAACCTCCTCAAGGGGGTCCGGCGGCATGCTCCACCGGGAAGATTTTTTTTTAAATATTGAAGTTAAAAGCATCAAGGTGTGCCTTAACCTCACTGAGCTGAGGGTATTGAGCCTCTCAGGAGAGAGCTCTCTTCCACCTGGTTGTAGAAAAGCTCTTTAAACCCGTTAGCATAGCTAGCTAACCAGATGCTAACAACAACAGATCGCCCTGTGCTTACAACTGAAGACACAGCCACGCAAACACTGCGGCATGTGTACGGCTCCTTATGGGTACTGCAATATTTTAAGGGCTGGAGCAGCGTTCCGGTGCTCTCTGTCAGCACTCCTTCCAGACGAGACATATACCACGTGAAGACACGTTACGCTCATTTTGTGTTCAAGGAACCTGTCCTTGGCCAGGAACAACAGGTACTCGCTTGTTTAATTATTTTTGCGGTCTAGATTTCTTCTTCTTTCTTGAAGTGAGAAGTTCACTCCCGGATCCGGACCGCCTGTTGCCGACCCCTGGACTAGAGCGATGCGATAGGAGCGTTTAGAGCGAAGCGAATATTCGCATCGCGTCCGGTCTGAACGCAGCATAGCGAGCTGCGTGCTGCACTGGAAACGCGCCATTACATCACCAGAAGTCTTAATTTAAGGGGTCATTTCTCCCCAAAAAAATTAGTTTTACTCACTATATCAACAGCCCCACCAAAAATATGTTCCACCAGCCACCACTGAGCTACATTTTAACCCCCCCCCCACACACACACACACACAATTATTCACCCTATTACCTGTTTTATGATTTCAGAGCCCCACTCTCCATTGTTGTTAATGTTGAAAATAAAACTCTAGTTTCATAACCACTGTCTTTTAACTGATTTAAACTGGGGTTATTCATCAGGATGTCGTAGGACTTGACTTGCTTGACTCTCACCCCAGTAACTTGAGACTTGCACATGTATGACTTACTCCCACCTCTGGTAGACAGGAGACAGAGGGAGACGGCATCCTGTCACTGCGAGTCTCAGTGTGCTCCGTTCCTCTTGGGTTTTGTTTTTTTGTCTAAACTTTGTCGTGTCTGTATGAAACGTCATTTTGAGAGACCATGCTTTTGATCCTGTGGATTACATTGGCCTTCTGCAGACCATGTCTGGCCATTCAACTTTCCAAGACACACCTGAGTGACAGCACGAACAGGTATGGCGAGGAGCCCCGGCCTCTGCGCTGCTACAGCCGCGAGGCTATGCTAGAGCTACAATGCGATCGGCCTCCTACGAATACACCAAGCCATCTGTGCTCTTCGTTATTGGATGAAATCCCTCGGGAGCCGCTTAGAAACTCCAGGAAAAAGAGACGAGGAAGGAGGGGAGGCGTTCAGAATACGGCGGAGATTCAGCCGGCCAGGGATGCGAACTCGGGGAAAACCAGAGGAGGCGGTATTTGTGTGTATATTAATGATCTGTGGTGCCGATGATAAAGGAGCCTATGTGTCTAAATACAGACACCAATACTGAACTCGGATCATAATGTTGTGAATATGATACCAGTGGATAAGACCAACCTCAAGGGAACCAGAAAAGAAAGTAAGACATCATATGTGACTAAGGACATGAAACAAAGACTATGGAGCACTTGAACAGACAGAGAGAGAACTGAAAGTCAAATTGAGGGAATCAAAACACACAGAGAGCTTTTGGGAAATGCTTTTAAAGCCAAAGACCCCAAAAAAGTGTGGGACACCATGAGAACCGTGACAGGAATGACCTCTTCAGCTAAACCTATTGTGACGGACAAGACATACTTGATCCATACCATGTGCCTAGAAGCAAGGGGGTGGTACTGCTGCTGCTCTGGTTCACATCATCACTAAACATTTAGATAAACGCCACACCTATGCAAGAGCCCTCTTCCTAGACTTCTCAGCAGCAACACAATACAAGCAGACATCTTGGTGTCAAGAATGGCCAAAATGGAAGTAAATCCTTACCTGAGGGCTGCATATCGGGTAGTGACAATGTGATTGTCACTACCCGATTGTCAAATATGACAATTGACAATTGTCAAACATGGCGGAAGTTAAACAAGTACAAACCACAGACTGTCCGTGTCATGGCGAATACAGTCGCTGCTTTATTTATGTCTCAGTATATGGAAGGGGTGTAACGGTTCACAAACATTTTGGTTCCGTACGTACCTCGGGTTTTAGGTCACGGTTCAGTCCGGTACGTTTTCGGTACCGCAGAAACAATTACCACAAAACATAAAATATATAGTTTTTTAATTATTATTAAACTGAATATTCACTCAAATAAATACAGAATCTAATGAAATGAACATTGAGGTGCAGCATGTGGATGAACTGAAATAACCTGCATCTGAACTGCACTGTTCCTGAGCAGCAGCTTGGCAGCAGGACTTGCTTGTCGTTGTGTTTTCATGTCGTCTAAAGAAAGATGAACTCGTCCACATGGCTGCAGAAAGGGCAGATCTGCTGCACTAGCATGTCTCCTGCTGTGGAGAGCACCCTCTCTAGGGACAGAGGCAGCACAGCCAGGTAGCGCTTTGCTACCATGGCAACACGAGGACACTTGGCGTTGGTAATAGCTCTGGCTCGGTCTGAACTCTCTGCGAGCGGTGGAGGCTACATGCTAGCGGGAGTTGGGTTTGCACTTCAGTCCGTTTTCTTTTGGTACCGGTGATATTCACGTTCGTGATGCCTTTTCAAATGAGTGAAAGCTCGATGTATTGCCAGCCGCGTAACGTATAACTGGATAGTATCTTCATTATTTATGAATAATAATCAATTGTCCGCCGGACGGTCATTACGGCCGATGTTCACTCTTAATAGTTTGATCGGTGCTCTCTATAAAGGCCGATCAGGAGAGCTGGATCTGATCGATATGGACATAAAGGCGAGTGAAGTGTAACCGGAAGAGAGAGAGATCAGATCAGCTGCTGAGTCTGACGGAGACACGCAGCTCTGCAGGATCAGCTGAAGCTCCGCCCTCTGTTTAGCGAGCTGACCGGACTGCGCACAATGCGTACATGAAGCGTCATAAACGCAATAAATCATACCCTCGTGGGGCGCGCTCATGTGATTGGCTTAGAATTGAGGAGACATCTGATTGGCTATAGATAGAACAAATTACAAGTACTGATCTGCTGAGCGTCAGAGGAGTTTCAAAACCCCACACACGAATGCCCAGCGATCCGTGCCCAGAGAGCGGGTTGTTTGCAGGTGCAGAGGTTTTAACCGGAAAACTAATATGTGAGGATCAAAAGTACATCTGTACAACTTTCTGTGTTTGGATTTTAGTTACATGAACATGAAACGGAACACATTTGTGTGCTTTGAAAAACACAAGTGTGGATCCTTCTGTGTGCACGTGTGTGTTATGAGACTGCTCTGAGCCCACAGAGAGAAGACGAGCGTATCCGCGAAGCACATAAAATGGCGACGTCAGAGTTCCCGTTAGCCGGCAAACCTAAATCTCTTCTGTCAAAATAATTTCCCTTTAGCGCAATACCGCTTCAGTTGCGCCACTTATGTGACAGACAAGAAGAGGATGTGACAGACAAGAAGAGTATGTGACAGACAAGAGGAGGATGTGACAGACAAGAAGAGGATGTGACAGACAAGAAGAGTATGTGACAGACAAGAAGAGGATGTGACAGACAAGAAGAAGATGTGACAGACCAGAAGAGGATGTGACAGACAAGAAGAATATGTGACAGACCAGAAGAGGATGTGACAGACAAGAAGAGTATGTGACAGACAAGAAGAGGATGTGACAGACAAGAAGAGTATGTGACAGACAAGAAGAGTCAACTCTAATGTCTAACACGTAATGTGGAGGAAGAGATGTCCTGGATGGGTTGATTGTGCGTTGATCTGTTGGTAATGCCTCGGGGTTCCGGTGGGCATGTAAACACATGCATAATGCTGCGCTATACTTTGCGGCCTCACCCGGTTGCATAGCGACACTTATTGTTCAGGTGTCTTTTAATAAGCAGGTAGTCTATCATTAGCTAGAACTAGCTGCATCTGATCGATATGGACATAAACGCGAGTGAAGTCTGATCTGACGGGAGAGAGAGATCAGCTGCAGCGGTGAGCGGACAAAACACACACTTCAGGTTTGGATATCACACGTAGCTATTTTAATGACCTCTCAAACTACCGTAACTAGTTATAGATATGTTTAGTTTCACCGTCGGGTCCCTCATTACTGGATCCGCGAGCTGCATGATACTGACATGATGGATTGCCCGATGGGGCACCCAGCAGGTGAGGCTTCCTTGCCCGAGCTAGATACTAGACGGCCCTGGGCCATCGGGCAGTCCTTAATGTCGAGCCCTGCGTCACACCCCTAGTAGATGGTGCTCCGAGCTGAATAAGGGCGTCAAATGAAGGCAAGACGCCCGCCTGGCGGAAACGCTGGAGTTAGGAATATCTTGTGATGAAGTGCACACTGACCTGAGCTCCAGGGGCCTCCTTCTTCTCCTCCATGCTGCTCATCAGCTGTCCTGATGAAGACCACAGAGCTGCTTCATTATTAATATAATACAAATATTTAGATATAATTCATCACAAACTGTCAGCAGTGAAGAGGAGGAATTCAAAGAGTTTATTCAATGATATGTTCTATTTCTGGATGCTTCTATGTAGTGTTTTATCACACCACGTGCAGTGCCTTGTCTCATCTATGCTGCTGTGACGTAAACATGGTCCAAATGGATCCATTTGGTCAATGTGATGCTAAGCAGAGGAGAACATGATAGAAAGGTCAGATAGTTATTAACGTTACATGCACATTACTTTAACCATTACGATAACAACTTGGTTTTCTGTGTAAATTATTATGAATATAATACAAATATTTAGATATAATTCATCGTAATCTGTGTAGCAACTTACATTCTAACTTACAGCTCACAGTTAGTTCACTTTTATTTCATTACAATGACTTTATTCACATAGAAAGTGACATTAATGGATGTTTGAACCACGGTTATAACGCTATCCGTGTGAAACTATCACTAAGTTAACACAAAAGCAAACATTAGCTAGTGAGACTGTTTAATGTACTCCATGTATACAGTATTTTCTGTATATTGTGTATTCTTTAGATACTCTAGTGATATGTGTCCTGTGTGTATACTTGCTGCTAATGCTTCATTTTTATTATCTTATTGCATCTTTTAAATATGTTTAACTCGTGTAATGCCTGAAAACACTTCTGCTGCGACACAATCATTTCCCAGTTTAAGATAAATCATTATTTAAATAGAGTATATCTATTTATCTAATGAGCTAAACCGTCGCTTAGCTTAGCGTTAGCAGCTAACTGAAGAACCCCATTCATTTCAATGGGAAAATGCTACGTCGCAGCGAATGACTGCGGTCAACTCAGCCGTCTCTCAAATTTGCTTGGTCAAATGAGCAGTTCTTCATTTTTGATTGCGCGATTTATAGCGCCTTTACGGTAATCGCTGAGAAGCGGCACTAACGTAGGAGTAAAAGAATGCATGTTTTACTCTGGAGGGGAGTTTGAAAGGGGATTACTCAAAAAGTACACAATAAAAGTACTTGATTGTACTTTTGGTAGTAGTCCAAGTAGTACTGAATCCAAGAGTACCAATTACATGAAGAACTTATTGCACAAAATCATTTTATCGCTCATCAAAGATGGAAGAAAACATGCATTATTGTACTCAGGACAGGAGTTTAAACAAGTATTACTCAAAAAGTACACAGTAAAAGTGCTTGATTGTACTCGTGGTAGTGGTCCAAGTAGTACAGAATTCAGCATAACCGATTTTATGAAGAACTCATTGCAAAAAATGATTGTATCTCTCATCAAAAAGGGCAGAAAACATGCATTATTGTACTCTGGAGGGGAGTTTGACAGAGTATTACTCAAATAGTACACAGTAAAAGTACTTGATTGTATTTGTGGTAGTAGTCTAACATGTACTGAGTCCAACAGTACCAATTTTATTAAGAACTTATGGCTAAAAATCATTGTATCCCTCATCAAATATCATTGATTGATTGATCAAATATAGCATAAGCACTTGTACTACCGTCAGCGCCACTTCTCGGCGATTACCGTAAATACGCTATTAATCGCGCACTCAAAACTGAAGCGCTGCTCATTTGACCAGAGACGGAGACGGCTGAGTTGACCGCAGTGGTGAATGGCGATGCTAATAAGCTAGTTAGCATACATTTAAACCCATATCTATGGCAAAGAGCACCAACACAACAACTCAAACCGTCTTAAAGACAACTGGTGTAATAAATAACTAACATAAAGTCAGCTGAGCATTACAGATCAACTGTTACTCCCCAGAGCCGAACTGGAAAGGTTTTTGTGAGTTTCTTTCTTCCAAGATTATAGCTGTTGTGTTAAATAAGATCACTTCTGATTCGTGATTAACTGTAAGTTAAGAGGTGTAAACTTAATACATAGTAAATAGTAAATACACTTAATGAAACCTCTGCATGTGCTTAATCCACTCACCTCTTCTTTTGTCCTTCTTCTTCTTCTTCTCGTGTTTATTGGCGGTTGGCAAACCAACTTGTAGGTGCATTACCGCCACCAACTGGACTGGAGTGTGGACAAGAGACTATGCAGAAAACAAGAAACAAAACAAAGAACCAAAACTCTAGATTATTTTAAAAGTATCAATTTCTCTTAGAAACGTAATAATCTCTCAATATATATTGCCTGATGTTTCCCTAACAGCCCTGATAGCGACAAGTCATGGAATGTTGCTTTCTCCAGAGTCTGGAAAAGCACATTTCTCTGAGTACTATATTTCCTGCAAAGCAGTAAAACATGCTCAGCAGTTTCTGGCTGGCTGCAGTGTACACACTTTCCGGTTGGATGCTTTCCTGTTATACTTAAAGTGTGATTGAGACCTGTATGACCTATTCTCATCCCAGAAATGAAAAAGTGATGCTGTTAGATGCTCGAGAATTGTTGTTACGGAAACAGAAGGGTTTTAGGTTGCCATAAGGCTGTTGACGAGGTGGAGAGAGAGATATTGAGCGAGGCAGAGTGCGTGTGCACAGTCTGCTCGCGCACAGAGCAGGAGTTTGTGAGAGAGCCGGCAAGAGAGTCAATTTCTCTGATGTCTTCTAATGTGCCTGCATCTGGCGCTGAGTTGCCATATTGCTTTCATGAACCACTTCCTGATATCCATTGTTGCAGATAAATATAAATTATATTAGCCAAACTAACCTAGCAAGGTAAACTGACAGGCTGTGCCGCATCTCACTCAAAACCCCACACGACTCAACCCAGCGAAAAACCAGCCTCTCGCGCAGCCTCTCGCGCAGCCTTTCATTCAGAATTTCATAGCAAAATAAAAAAAAAGATATTAAACTAATCTTTCAACATATTTTCAACTAAAATAAATATTAGGAAAAAGCCCTACAAATAACAACAATAAACATAACAATAAAACAATTAAAACAGCGGGCCCACATCCTGGATGTACTTCTCTTCCAATACTATTGCAGTATTGCCTCCAAAAGGTGCGTTTCTGCGTTCTTATTGTTCTCCTCACTACAGCCTGGGCCCTTTCACCTGATTCAAAGCTTCCTGAGAATGGAGTTGTTTGAGTTGCCTGAATGCTTTATTCCTGTCTGTAATGGATTCACTGCATTCACCATTCCACCAGGGTACACCCTTGGTGCGCCTAACTCCTGCACTTTCTGGAATTGTGTCTTTAGCTGAATGAATGATAACCTTAACCAGCTCATCATTGCATTTATTTATATCATCATCAGTTTCCTCTTGAAGTGTTTTACATCTATTCGTGCTTACAGCTTGGAAGGCATCCCAATCAGCCTTTCCCAGTTTCCATCTAGGACTTTTCTTGTCCTTTTCAAACCTTATGTTGGTCCCAACTTCAGTCATTACCGGATAATGATCGCTGCCCACTGTAGCATGCTTCACCACATTCCATGTACTTATACCTGCTAAAGCACTAGATACAAATGTCGAGTACTGTTTCTATATTCTTCGTGCAATTATATCGTGTTCCTTCTCCAGTGTTAATGCACACTAGCCCGAGGTCATCTATACATTCCTCAACTACTGCCCCATTTGCATCTGTGCTCCTGCTTCCCCATAGCGAGCTATGTGAGCTAAAACCCCCACACCATATGACTTTGTCTTGCAGTGAACCCCCAGCATCCTCTAATACACTTTGATCTAATTTCCCACATTATAATAATTCACTATATCTATAGGTCCTCTATCATTCCATACCCTATAACTATTGCTTCATGACCTGTACCTACATGCATAACTTTGTAGCTTATCCCACTCTGTATGAATCTTGCGACTCCTCCCCCTCTGCCAGAGTCCCTATCTCGTCTAGCTGCAGGATATCCCTTCACAATAAAACCCAGTTGTGCTTTCAGCCATGTTTCCTGAATACAAGGAACTTTAGGTTTCTCTCCCAGGTTGTCAATATATTTGTTGAACTCTTGTCCATTTGCAATTAAACTTCTAGCATTCCACTGCAGTACAATTACCACCACCAGGATGATCCAGTCCATGTCTGAGGTTGTTGGACGTCATCATCTAGGATATCTTTCACGTGTCCCCAGTGCATCCCTTTCACATCAAGGTACTTTTCAGATGATTTGACAATTACATTGGCTTTAGTCTGCGCTGAACAGTTGATCATCTCTGCCATAAACAGGACTCTCTTTGACTCACTATCAGTGTCCTCCTTCAACTTAACTTCCTGCCTCGTCACTTCCCTCTGCCATCTCTCGTCCAGTCACAGTCCAGTGTTGCCACCACCCCCTCTACCGCTCTACCGCAGACCGGAAGTTTACAAGCGCACGCTCAATGAACCGGAAATGGAAATATGTCATCCCGTGCAACTAGCCTATTGTAGTGGATTACATATTAACACATGTGAGTGTGAAGGTCCAGAGTCAGAGACCCGCCCCCTGCTTCCTGTCTGTTGCTCAGCAACATGGACATGTTCCACTCTGACACAACGTCTGCTTCCTTCTCATCATTACTCTTCTTTCCTGAGAAGCGATCAACGTCTCTGGGAGGGGACAGACGTTGGCACTAAGATGGAGTGGTAGAGATATACAACTTGAATTGTGTGAATTTAAAGATCAGGTTCCTGTTGTAAGGTCCAAGCGAGGCGGGGTGTCTTTGTTTGCGTCACCAAATCTACTTTCAGTCTTTTTGCATCTTTGTAACACTTGTTCTGTATTCATGTGATCGTTCCAAGTCGTCTGTTTTGATCCCCTTTCAGTCCTTTTGCTTTCTAAGTGGTTGCTTTGTGTATGTTTCAGTACTTCCTCCTCTCCTTGCAGTAACTCAGCTTCTCTCTGATGTTTCTTTAGTCATTTGATCATGGCCGTGGGAAGGGGGGGTGCTGAGGGGGCTGCAGCACCCCCACCTGCTGGCGGAGAGTTGTAACTGCAACGCCAAAAAGTTCACTGATCAAATCAATACAAAAGGTTTATTGTGAGTGTGTTTGAGTTAGCATTTCAGTGTAAGCAGTCTCTAAAAAGCTTCACGATAAGAGAAAGGGATCATGCAGTGTGCTTCTTCTGTTGCTCTGCTATGGAAAAGAAGCTCGTCAGCGCAAGATCAGGGATGGGAGTTTTGTGAAAGCACGGTTTAAGAACTGGCGAAAGGCAGAGGAAACATTTAGGGAGCATGAGAAGTCCCATCAACACACAGGCCGTCAACAAGCTGGCAGCATGACAACGAACACCGATGAACGCGCTGCTCTCACAAGCTGCTGCTAAAGACCAAATGACTGCATTTAGTGTGACGCTATTATACCGGACCCTCCCTCCACGCAGATCACGCAGATCACGCAGACTGCGTGGGGCCTCGTTTTGCGGAGGGAGCCTCGTCTGAAGCGCAAACGCAGTGGAAGCGCCACAGTTTCGCCGCTGCGAGGCACCCCCACCCCCCAACTCTGACTGACTTTCCGCGTCTCTGCATTTGATGTTTCTTTTTGGTTGTTTGAAGTCACATATCACAGGTGAGCTACACCGGACCCCCCCGACAGGTGGAGCCCTCCATCAGGGAGACCAGGGGCTGGAGGCGGGGCTTAGAGACAGGGACTGAAACACAGAGGAAAAG
>CM070476.1:45205957-45246968 GCA_036324585.1 Champsocephalus esox | reverse complement strand
TCTCAAACAATCTTTAAATAAAGGCTAACAGCTAAAGTCTGGAAGCTAACGGCTATCGGCTAACAGCTACAATAATTCCAGTTCGGCTCTGGGGAGTAACAGTTGATCTGTAATGCTCAGCTGACTTCATGTTAGTTATTTTATTACACCAGTTGTCTTTGAGACGGTGTTGAGTTGTTGTGTTGGTGCTCTTTGCCATAGATATGGTTTTAAATGTATGCTAACTAGCTTATTAGCATCGCCATTATTATTATTATTTGTGAACACTAATGTTATCCACAGCATACACAGAGACCACGTGTCTCTTAAGGAGAAAACTAGTTACTGAAACAAAACACGTTAGTGTACCTTGTTTGTCAGTTGATTTGTGATACGTACACAGATAGCGTTATAACCGTGGTTCAAACATCCATTAATGTCACTTTCTATGTGAATAAAGTCATTTTAATGAAATAAAAGTGAACTAACTGTGAGCTGTAAGTTAGAATGTAAGTTGCTACACAGATTATGATGAATTATATCTAAATATTTGTATTGTATTAATAATAATTTACACAGAAAACCAAGTTGTTATCGTAATGGTTAAAGTAATGTGCATGTAACGTTAATAACTATCTGACCTTTCTATCATGTTCTCCTCTGCTGAGCATCACATGGACCAAATGGATCCATTTGGACCATGTTTACGTCACAGCAGCATAGATGAGACAAGGCACTGCACGTGGTGTGATAAAACACTACATAGAAGCATCCAGAAATAGAACATATCATTGAATAAACTCTTTGAATTCCTCCTCTTCACTGCTGACAGTTTGTGATGAATTATATCTAAATATTTGTATTATATTAATAATGAAGCAGCTCTGTGGTCTTCATCAGGACAGCTGATGAGCAGCATGGAGGAGAAGAAGGAGGCCCCTGGAGCTCAGGTCAGTGTGCACTTCATCACAAGATATTCCTAATTCCAGCGTTTCCGCCAGGCGGGCGTCTTGCCTTCATTTGACGCCCTCATTCAGCTCGGAGCGCCATCTACTAGGGGTGTGACGCAGGGCTCGACATTAAGGACTGCCCGATGGCCCGGGGCCGCTAGTATCTAGCTCGGGCAAGGAAGCCTCACCTGCTGGGTGCCCCATCGGGCAATCTATCATGCCAGTATCATGCAGCTCGCGGATCCAGTAATGAGGGACCCGACGGTGAGACTAAACATATCTATAACTATATATCTATATAGTTACGGTAGTTTGAGAGGTCATTAAAATAGCTACGTGTGATATCCTAACCTGAAGTGTGTGTTTTGTCCGCTCACCGCTGCAGCTGATCTCTCTCTCCCGTCAGATCAGACTTCACTCGCGTTTATGTCCATATCGATCAGATGCAGCTAGTTCTAGCTAATGATAGACTACCTGCTTATTAAAAGACACTTGAACAATAAGTGTCGCTATGCAACCGGATGAGGCCACAAAGTATAGCGCAGCATTATGCATGTGTTTACATGCCCACCGGAACCCCGAGGCATTACCAACAGATCAACGCACAATCAACCCATCCAGGACATCTCTTTCTCCACATTACGTGTTAGACATTAGAGTTGACTCTTCTTGTCTGTCACATCCTCTTCTTGTCTGTCACATCCTCTTCTTGTCTGTCACATCCTCTTCTGGTCTGTCACATCCTCTTCTGGTCTGTCACATCCTCTTCTTGTCTGTCACATCCTCTTCTTGTCTGTCACATACTCTTCTTGTCTGTCACATACTCTTCTTGTCTGTCACATACTCTTCTTGTCTGTCACATAAGTGGCGCAACTGAAGCGGTATTGCGCTAAAGGGAAATTATTTTGACCGAAGAGATTTAGGTTTGCCGGCTAACGGGAACTCTGACGTCGCCATTTTATGTGCTTCGCGGATACGCTCGTCTTCTCTCTGTGGGCTCAGAACAGTCTCATAACACACACGTGCACACAGAAGGATCCACACTTGTGTTTTTCAAAGCACACAAATGTGTTCCGTTTCATTCATGTAACTAAAATCCAAACATAGAAAGAAGTACAGATGTATTTTTGATCCTCACATATTAGTTTTCCGGTTAAAACCTCTGCACCTGCAAACAACCCGCTCTCTGGGCACGGATCGCTGGGCATTCGTGTGTGGGGGTTTGAGACTCCCCTGACGCTCAGCAGATCCGTACTTGTAATCTTTCTATCTATAGCCAATCAGATGTCTCCTTCATTCTAAGCCAATCACATGAGTGCACCCCACGAGGGTATGATTTATTGCGTTCATGACACTTCATGTACGCAATAAATCATAAATGGCGAATACAGTCGCTGCTTTATTTATGTCTGCAGTGTGAGAACAAGTTTTTAGAGAGTACTTGTGCATGGACAAGTGAGTTTGGCAATGTACTTGTCCGCATACGTTTTTCACTCGTCCAGAATGGACAAAAATCTGGGCCACTGGAATCTTCTTCTTTGCCTGGGTTAGAGAGGGAGGGGGAGACAAATACAAACACACAAATACCGCCTCCTCTGGTTTTCCCCGAGTTCGCATCCCTGTCTGCTCGAACGAGTACATTTTTTACATTTATTTGTAAATGCAGCCCGAGAGGAACATTACACATATCCACAGTATTTAAGTAATGTTAATTCACAATAAATATTGTTGTTTTTGTACTTTCTTTATTTGATTGGCAGTCAGTTGTTGATTACATGCAGATGTTGATAAAGCTACAGCTACTTCAATACATATATATCACACTAATTCATGAAGCAAGTTAGACATTTTGATGTTCCAGACTTTGCATGGGGACATTTTCTCTAACTGGACCTCGTTGAGGTTTCGTTGAAGACCTCTGCTCTAGTCGCTCGAGTTTCACCGCAGCTGCCAGCTGTGTTTACTCGCATCATTCAAACAAGACGCGCTGGCTCGGGAGCTACAACTACAACATGAACATATTTTACCGTGATTTAATTGTAATACACGTTTCTAAATGATGCCGACGTAACAACACACTGATACCGGTTCGTAAAAACCATGAATTAATGCTTTGACAAGTCTGCAGACAGACGGCAGAGAAACACCTTTTAAAATGCGTGTTTTCTGAATGGAGCTTGGCTAAGCTAACGCTATATATGCTCCGACCGTCCACACACACAACAACGGCCTACAAACATAAATAAACCAGCGACTGTATTCTTCATGACACAGACAGTCTGTGGTTTGTACTTGTTTAACTTTTGTCTAGTTTCTGAACAGATCATATCTGTCCCCGGCTGTTTGAAGAGCAAGCATGGGAAACAAAAGATAGCATTTACCTGTTTTGCATCCAGCTACATGAGAAGCCTCGTTGATACGTTTTGTCTTTTTCACGAGCTTGCTGTGATATATACAGATCGGGTTGGACCGGTCCAAGGTCTTTAAGTATCAATTTATCTCCCAAACTTCTCCTTTCGAAAGGATTGGAGAGTCGCTCTTGGGCGGACCAAGGTTCCAGCGACTCCACCTGCACACCATTCTCATCCAAATACTGCGTCACCTTGGTCACTCACGAGTCTAAAAAAACAACTCACGTCAACGCACGTAAGCAACATGGGCGCCAACGTGAGCGCCCACGTGACCAAAATATTTGACGGCGCTGATTGGCTGAAATTATGTTTCGGCGGCACAGTTTACTATTGAGACTTTTGCAACGTGCTGGTTGCTGCTGTTTCGCTCGGGGGCTCTGCCCCGTAATGATAAACCAATGCCAGGGCAAGGCCAGGCAGGAAACAGGTGACGTATCAGTAACTTTAGACATCGGAACACAATTTTAAACGAGATTGTATTGTAGATTATACATGTTTTGTGATACCAATTGTATGATATTTACCTTGTTCATTACAAATATAAAATATATATTTCAAAAAAAAAGTTACACGTTAGACGGCTGCCCGATTTGCATCGTGCATGCGCGAGTCATAAACTCTCAAATATCTTTATTAAAATATTTTGTTATTTGAGATAAAATGAAGGACATTCACAGTTAATGTAATTGGATATAAATTATGAATGCCATACATATTGCATACATTCAGTCAATATTTCTTCAGTATGTATGATGGCTGTCCAACAGAAGTTACATCCATTTCTCACTTATTCTGACAATGCACTCAACCCAATAAAATGACCCAACAAAAGGAGTTGCTCAATAATAGTGAAGTCACGTTGTAATAACAATAACTCGTCTCTCTCGTTCAGATTAATATTGTCGGGTTTTTTGAGTGTTCTTTTTCTGCTTTGCCAAACGCCACTGTGTCAAATGTCCCATTAGAGTTGCCGTATGGAGTTGTCAAATATGGCGGACCATCTCGCACATGCGCAATGCAGATGGGGCAGGGCTGCAGATCGGGTAGTGACACACATTGAGGATGACGTCGCGGCCCTGCCTACACTGCGTTACTATAGTTACTGCCCCAGTTCCTAAACTGTATTGGAAACGCAGCATAAAGTGAGCCTGGCCTACCAAGGCCTAACTATACCGTGCTAAGCCGTGCGAGGCCCTGCAGTGGAAAGCACCATAAGTGGATGTCATCGAAGACCTTTCCAAGAGCGGTCTCAGTGCTGTGGTTTGGACGAAAGCCTGACTGGAACACATCCAAACAGTTATTTACATGCAAGAAATTACTCAACTGTTGAACAACTACTTTTTCAATGACCTTACCAGGAAATGGGAGGTTTGATATGGGCCTGTAATTGGTCATTACTGAAGCATCTAGATTATTCTTTTTTAAGAGCGGTTTAATGACTGCTAGAGATGTCCCGATCACGTGATCGGGGATCGGAGCCGATCACGTGATTTTCTAAAAAATCGGGGATCGGAGCCGATCACGTGATTTTCTAAAAATCGGGGATCGGAGCCGATCACGTGATTTTCTAAAAATCGGGGATCGGAGCCGATCACGTGATTTTCTAAAAATCGGGGATCGGAGCCGATCACGTGATTTTCTAAAAATCGGGGATCGGAGCCGATCACGTGATTTTTCTAAAAAATCGGGGATCGGAGCCGATCACGTGATTTTCTAAAATCGGGAGAAAAAAAATCGGGGGTTGGGATTTTTTTTGTTTTTAGATAATTTTTTTTTATTTAATGTTACAAAACAAAAATGACCATGTTCACGTCTTAGAACATACTACAACAGAACAGATCTAATACGCCACCACATTAGACACATCACATCAGGGACCTTGGTAGCAGCCTCTTCTGCGGTTCTGCTATGAGTAAAAACAACTGTATCATCAGCATACATCACATTCTCACACACAGAAGGCAGATCATTTATGTACATGCTAAACAGGATTGGGCCCAATACAGAGCCCTATGGTACTCCAGTTGACAAAAACTAGACTTATGGTTCTCAATTTGAACACAAGGAGCTGTTGTTGAGATGATTGATGATTTGTTTGGCAATCCATTTCTCAAATACCTTGGATGCTATGGGTAAGATACTGATGGGCCTATAGTTGGATGTCATGAGAGCGTCCCCACCATAGCTATCAAGAACACAAAACCGTTCTTTAGCCCCTCTGTCCTGGGGGTTGTCAACATGGATGTTAAAATCACCAACAATGACTAGACGGTCAAAGTCAAATCACACTATAGACAGCAGTTCAGTAAAGTCATCAAAAGAAGCTAAAAGAAGCTGAGAGCACAGCTGAACTCCTGCAGCCCTGGGCCCTACATTGGTTGTGATGGCAGATGACAGGGTTTGGTCAAGTTGCTCTCACAGCCTCCATCAATGTACAGGGGCTGCATGGCGGTCTTCTTCCTCCTAAAGTCAATGATCATTTCCTGGGTGTTCAGCTTGTTCAGCTGCAGGTTGTTTACTTTGCACAACGCTAGTAGTTGCTCCACCTCTTCCATGTACGCGGTCTCGTCACCCCCTGAGATGCAGCCCAGCACGGTGGTATCATCAGCAAAACTTTATGAGGGAGTTGCTGGTGTGGGCGGGGACGAGATCATAGGTGTAGAGGGCGTATAGTAGGGGCTCAGCACGCAGCCCTGTGGTGATCCAGTGCTGAGACTGAGGGACGTGGAGGTGTGGGGGCCTATCCTCACTCTCAGACAGGAAGTCCTTAATCCATAGACGCAAGGAATGGGATACTCCCAGGACTGATAGCTTGGTTACCAGTCTGTCAGGGGAGGATGGTATTAAATGCAGAGCTGAAGTCCACGAAGAGCATCCGTGCGTAGCTCCCCCTACTCTCCAGGTGACACAGGGTAGAGTGGACAGCTGTGGCTATGGCGTCCTCCGTGGACCTGTTGGCCCTAAACAGAGTAGTGAAGGCACAGTTCTTTGCAGCTGGTGCTGCTCTTCTCAGATGCTGCTGAGTTACTTGTTACTGCCTCCTGGTGCTGCAGAGATTTCATGAAGTGAAGGAGGGTTTCTTCTATGAAGCAGCAGATACTGTGAGAGTCAGACATGAATACATAGGTCAAGGCAGACTGGTTCACAGACTCTCCTGTTTTGCCGATCCGGTGCTTGAACAAGTAACTCTACACCCCTGGCCGAAATGTCCCTAAAATGAAGTGCGAGTTTGAAATATATCTCAAATAATGTATGTATTTCCCCACATAAACATAACGGTCTGCAATGAAACGGCCGTCTCCTGGGCGCTCCACTTCCTACTTTCTCCCTTCTCTCTCTTTCTTTTCTTTCATTGCCCTCTCGGTGCTTCGTACAATACAAATGCAAATATTCTATTTTAAAAAGTAAAGTCCTTTCGAGTCTAGGGCTGGGCGATTTTTTCGGTTTTCACGATTAATTTGCATTTTTACTTTCCTACGGTTTGTGAAATGGCTGAACCGAAAAATCGCGATTTTAAAACATTTCTAGACTCCGCAGATTTGTTTTGCTTTCAGAGACTCCGTAGTAGCTTACTCTCTCACTTTCCAGAACGCACACAAAGCTCAGCCCCATTGCCTGTGACTACCCGATCTGCAGCTCTGCCCGATCTGCTGTGTTCGTTGTTGAGCATAACAGAGGACTCAGACATTGTACATTACATATATAACTAAACACGCCTTTTCTCCTCCTTATCTCTTTCATGACTTTTCATTTAATCTGGTTTTGAGCTGTGATCAATACTCAAGACAGGAACAACTTCACGGCTGGTTTCATTTCTGGTAGTTCCGGTTGTTGTCTCATGCTACCCACGTCTGTAAACAAACGTATTCAAATAAACTGGACCTTCATTTAATATTCAGCAATCATAATATCTCTTGTCTATACAGTAGTTGTAGTGTTGAGATCAGTAGGTTTCGGTGTGCAACACTCCGTGTCATATCGCTACTAAATTCACCTC
Organism: Champsocephalus esox; assembly: GCA_036324585.1. NCBI lineage: Eukaryota > Metazoa > Chordata > Actinopteri > Perciformes > Channichthyidae > Champsocephalus > Champsocephalus esox. The sequence goes on along the minus strand of CM070476.1, from coordinate 45,239,631 downwards.
CTATAGGAAATGGTATATTAGCCACATGCTAAATGCTAACCGGAGATGAAGGATTTTCAGAATAAAAGCTTAACAACTGCGCACCAGAACTTCTGGTTCTTCAGTATAAAACAGCATTTAAACTGACGGTGTGTTTAAGGTACTTGTGCCATCAAAACATTGATTTTAATTTATAACACTGTGCGCATGTGCAGAGCTGCAGATCGGGTAGTCACATAGCCTACTACAATCACACTCACCGCTTCACCGACAGACGTACCATAAAAATGTCCACAAACACAGATGAAGAACTAATTCCTAAAAAAGGTGCTGCTTCAGTTGTATGGAAGCGGTTCGGGTTCAAGCGGTCACACATAGAACAAACAGCTGTTCTGTGTCAGGTCTGTAGAAAGACAACTTCCTAAAGTTAAAGGGATGTTATTTTGTTTGAGGGTATTTTGTTATCATTCATTATCATTATTTATTATTTGTTGTATTTCATTTTACAAGTTTTTTCAGGGATGGTCTACAATAGATTTTTTTTCAGTTTGATTTAAAAAAAAATCTTTGCACATTAATGAGAGCCAAGTGCCGTGGTGCTGTTTTTTTAATTTATTTTTTATTCTTGAACAACTGATTTGTTCGCCTAGACTACTTGGTAATCTCATTTATTTTTATTGTGTTAATAAAGAAAATATGTATTTAAATGTTGCCTTGGTCTGGTTTGTTTAGAAAAAAACGGGAAAAATCAAGGTTTAAATCGAAGATTGTCCATTAGTTAGAAAAGAAATCGAGATTTTATTTTTAGGCCAAATCTCGAGTCATCTGTCTCAAGCCTAAGTCTCAGGTCATGAATACCAAGTCACAAGTCAAGTCTTTTATCATTGTTAGTCAAGCAAGTCTCAAGTCAAAAAATAGTCAAGTCATGTGACTCGAGTCCCCCACCTCTGGTATATACTTTGGTTAGAATATTGCTGTATTACTGTATCAAATATAATAAAGACAAACAGTTGATAAGTAGTATTTTGTTAACTCAAGGTTTTTATTAAGTGAGTTTTTATTGTGTTAAATTGTGTATTTATGCTTTTTAGATTTACTTTCTCTCTTTCTCTGTCCGTCTGTTCTAGAAGCCGAAAGGAAGAGAGAGACGTCACAGCTGTCAGCAATGTGACAAATCCTTTACAACATCTGGAAATTTAAAGAGCCACCTGCGTATTCACACAGGAGAAAAACCGTACAGCTGTGAAGAGTGTGGGATAACTTTCACTAAATCAAGTAATCTCAAAAGACATCAACGTATTCATACTGGAGAAAAACCTTATAGCTGTGAAGAGTGTGGGACAACTTTCACTACATCAGGTGCTCTAGAATCACATCGCCTTATTCACACTGGAGAAAAACCGTACTGGTGTGAAGAGTGTGGGAAAACGTTCACTCAATCAGGTGCTCTCAAATCACATCAACGTATTCACACTGGAGAAAAACCTTACAGCTGTGAAGAGTGTGGGAACACTTTCAATAGATCAAATGCTCTCAAATCACATCAACGTATTCACACTGGAGAAAAACCTTACAGCTGTGAAGAGTGTGGGAAAACTTTCACTAACTCAGGTGATCTCAAAAGACATCACTGTATTCATACTGGAGAAAAACCTTATAGCTGTGAAGAGTGTGGGACAACTTTCACTAGATCAGGTGCTCTAGAATCACATCGCCGTATTCACACTGGAGAAAAACCGTACTGGTGTGAAGAGTGTGGGAAAACGTTCACTCAATCAGGTGCTCTCAAATCACATCTTCGTGTTCACTCAGGAGAAAAACCTTACAGCTGTGAAGAGTGTGGGAAAACGTTCACGACATCAAGTGCTCTCAAATCACATCGCCGTATTCACACTGGAGAAAAACCTTACAGCTGTGAAGAGTGTGGGAAAACGTTCACTACATCAAGTGCTCTCAAATCACATCGCCGTATTCACACTGGAGACAAACCCTACAGCTGTGAAGAGTGTGGGAAAACGTTCACTAGATCAGGTCATCTCAAATCACATCTTCGTGTTCACTCAGGAGAAAAACCATAGTGGGTTTCAAAGTGTAGGAGCCGCAATTAAGCATATTTAGTTTTTTTCACAGTTTACAATAAACAATTCCCATCTATTGGCCTTGTGTTGGGTAATCCTTTTTTCCATTACAGATCCCATCCCAACAGCGCCATCTGTTGACGTAACGTCAGAATTGACAGGCATAATGTTCACTGTTCCTTTGAGTTTCGTTTTCTGTCCGTCTGCCGACAGCGCGCTGTTTTATTGCTTTACATACCAAGGTTTAAGTACACTGTGTCAATAGTTGTAGTGTGAGCATCGTCTGGGCTGGCCGTCTGGTAGAATCGGTATGCTATTCCTCCTGGGTCCACTTCCTCTCCTGTCACCTATGACCCCTTTTATACACCCCACCACCAAGTGTTCAAAAATAACATTCAGGGTGTCCGCGGGGTCTTAAAAAGTATTACAAGTTGTTGCCTGTTACAAATACCTGGGTATCTGGCTTGATGATTGTCTCTCTTTTAAACTTCATGTCAATAACCTGCTTAAAAAACTGAGGGTTAGGCTCGGTTTCTTTTTCAGAAACAAGTCCTGCTTCTCGCTTGAGGCCAGGAAAAGGCTAGTCACTGTGACCTTTGACCTGTGCTGGACTCTGGGGATTTGTTGTTTATGAATGCACCGGCCAATTACCTGAGCAAATTGGATGCTGCGTATCACAGTGCTCTGAGATTTGTCACAAATTGTAAAGCGCTGACTCATCACTGTACCCTGTATACCCAGGCAGGTTTACCATCTCTCTCTGTACGGAGGCTCAGTCACTGGTACACTTTTATCTATAAAGCTTTGTTGGAAAGCTGGAATGTGTATATATATATATATATATGTGTATATGTATATATGTGTATATATAGCCTTGAAATAAAGGAATTCTTTTCACTTTAATCTGCATTTGGGTCCTACCTGCTTCCTTCGCTCTACCGTAACACCATGCTCCGGGGTCTTCTTCGCTGCTTTTGGTGTATTTTGTGGCGGCAGCAGCGCCACTTACATGACCAGCTTTCCTGATCAGGTTATTGATCCTTCTGGTGTCACCGGCTCTGATGCTGCCCCCCCCCCAGCAGACCGCAGCAAAGAAGAGTGCACTGGCCACAACAGACTAGAAGATCTCCAGCATCTTGCTGCACACGTGGAAGGATCTCAGCTTCCTCAGAAAATAGTCTGCTCATCCCCTTCTTGTACACAGCGTCAGTATGAGGGCTTTCTTTGAGGTTAACCAGGTATTTTTACTCCACTACATTTATTGTAGTTACTTTACAGATTCTGATTAATGATGTGAAATATAAACAACCCTTTAAGCAGACTTTAGTTGCACCCGAGTAAAATTCAGGGAAGGTGATTGTCAAGTGCCAACAATCAGGAGAGATATTTGATTGGAGGACTGGCTTACCTAAAGCCAGTTGAGGAGCACTTGAAATGTTTGGCTCTATGAAACCTGATTATATAATTCTGTTTTCTTCAAGCTTGTATTTTGTTGGTCGAACGCACTTATTGAAAGTCGCTTTGGATAAAAGCGTCAGCTAAATGCAATGCAATGTAATGATTGTTGGTGCTTGAGAAGACTACATATGTATCTGCAGATCCCTATAAAGTATATACACTACTCGTTATTCTCTACAAATTAATTGGTTCATTAAAAAATGTATATAATTGCTATTTTGGACATCCCTTTTCAAGATTTCAATATGACTCTAAACGTGTAATAACGTGCTTTAACCAGTAGGTGGTTTGGGTTAAAAAGCTGTCAAGTTTACAGTGTTAACAAAATAAAATATATTGCTGTTTCCGGTTTAGTTTACGACGGATATTATTCTGTTATTGTTTTGATATTTGTAACACAAAAGCGATGGAAAAACCCCACAGCGACACAGAAAAGATGGTCTTATAATAATATCAAAACAAATTATTACTACTAACTTTATTGTGAAATTAAAACAGAACGGTAACAGAATAGTTTCCGGTCTATTCTGAGCCAGATCTCTGTAGATAAAGAAAGAACTACGACAGATGTGTAATATTTACAATGCCTTCATGTGATGACTTTCAAAGAGTAAAGAAAGCACTGCTGAATAAAGTATGATTGATCTTTTACGAAACGTTTTTTTCATATGGAATGCAGTCAACCAATCACAGAGCTTGAGGCAACGCGGACAATAGCTGAGGATTCTGGGTAGTGTAGTGTCTTCGGCCATCCTAAACTGAACACATATTTGTTTCTCCGAATCGAAGGGGAAAATTACAAAAGCATTGCACACAACTTAAACCAACCAATGTTGTGTACTCAACAAGGATGATCTGGTGTGTTTGAGTTGATGAGTAGTGCAGATAGCACTGTGAAATAAATCGACAGTAAGGGGAGTACTTACTTCCGGGTGTAAAATCCTCCGTTATCCAATGGGAATGGACGCTCACAGTGCTCTCCGTAATACAATAAAGGAGACAGGATCAAATCGAATATAATGTTCTTTTAAAAAACGTTAACTAAAGGGAACAATCTATTGGACACAGCTGAAGCTCTTCCTTAAAAACTAACTCATGAAATACAAATCACAGTTGTATTACACACACTGTTTTTTGAGAACAACAATTCGTAACTAATGCACCATAATACATTCTGACGAAAAATACAAATTATTATGAATACAAATGTGTGTGTGTGTGTGTGTGTGTGTGTGTGTGTGAACGCGTCATCTAATCTGTGCACCTGGGAGCACGGGAGGTAATCAAGCTATATGTGGGCATAGGTGATCAGTGGGGATGAGAGGTTAGAGAGGAAGCCACACGTTTTTCAAACGTGTTGACCGTGTTGACAGTGTGCGTGATTGTGATATGTTGACCAAGATTTTAGATTGGCCTAAAAGAACCTTTTAACATTTTATAAAGAAATAAAGCATTACAAATGACGTCATGGTGGACCTCATCCTTCACCACAACACGCGTTGGGAACTCTGGCTGCTAACCTCCATGAGTGGCTTTGTTTTGATGAGCGATCGCCGCTACAAACGCTATGCAACCACAGTCTGTTGTGGACCTCATCATGGATCTGTACATGTCTACTAATGCTTGTTTGTCTGCGCCCCAGCTGCATCCAGCTACAGCTCGCAATACATGTAATACTTTTAGCATTGTGTCTCCACTTGATTAATATGCATGTCCCATGTGTGCTTGCTATCAGACCACAGTCCTAGGTATTTGAACTCATTCAGCTTTGTCATTGGACGATCAGAGAGTGTTGGCTGTTGGCCATCAGTCTTGCGTTTGTTTGTAAATACCATGTAGCATGACTTGCTCTCTGACATTTTGAATCCAGTTATATGACCACCTCTCCACTTCTTTAGTCGCTCCAGCTTCTCCATTACGTATGGGGCACGTCTTCCCCTCATCCACAGAGCCCCATCCTCTGCGTGTAGAGCCCATTGGATGCATGAGTCTCAGCATGTCAACATGTCGTTAATCATGATGTTAATAATATTGGACTGACTGCACTCCCTCGGGGGATACCGTTTTCTATTTCTAAATAACTGGAAACATCTGCTCCATCCTTTCCTCTAAACGTCCCGTCTGTTCAAAAGGTCCTTACCCCATTGATCATTCTCCCTCCAATACCCATTCTCCTCCATGTGGTCAGTAGCCCCTCCTCCATGTGATCAGTAGCCCCTCCTCCATGTGATCAGTAGCCCCTCCTCCATGTGATCAGTAGCCCCTCCTCCATGTGATCAGTAGCCCCTCCTCCACACAGAGTCATACGCCTCTCAATGTCAACGTACACTGGTGTTACTCCTCTGCCAATGGTAGAACACAACTCTCTCCATGCTCTCTCTCAAGTGTCCTTCCTCACATACCTGCCTTCTATAGTATATGTTGCGTTATGTGGCTTGTGATGACCTCTGTGCTTCCCTCTGATGTTAGCAGGTGTACCGACTCCTCACACCATATCCTACATTCCCCCAATCAGCTTTAGCAAAGCACCGTCTGGTTATCTCACCTCCTTCCTGCATCTATACATTATTTTTCACTTTAGGAAGCACTGGATAATGGCCACTTCCTCCAGTGTCCACTATAATACAGTCCATCCCATCAGGAGACTGCACCTCCCTGTATGCCACACCATCTGTGAGAAATGACTGCAGGATCTCAGGTCTGCAAAGTGGACAGGTAGGCGAGAAAGGCTTTTTGGAGTCTCAGAGACCAAGGTCCTGTACACTTCCATCCATCGACTGCACGACTTCAGGTCTGCGATGTGGACAGTACACCTCAAATACATCACTACACAACCTGGGTATTTGAAGATAAGGGGATGCTTATAATATGCTGCAAAACACAACAACTATGCAGGGTGACGAGTCTGTTTCAACAACTCAACAACAACTCATACCACCAGTTATGCCGATTGTTCAGGCGCTTAATACGTGCTGCTCCCGTTGAATGCAGACGTCACAGATGGACGTTTATTCACAAATAACCCTCTCTGGAAAATCCTAAACTGTAGGATAGTTTGGCATTAAAACGCTTTTTGATTAGATTCCTAGCGAGAAGTGTAGATTGTACTTTTAGAATCCACGTCCAGTCGATGTGTAGGATCTATAGTTCTATAGATATTAGGAAGATGATTGAGGTAGGCGGCAGCCTCCATGTGAAGTCACGGGTTGACACAGAGGGCCTCATCATATAACTTTGCGTGGGGCCACAAGTTGGTTCTGACACACCCATATAAGTCTTTCAATTCCTCCAAATTGTCCTTACTATAAAATATATTATAAAAATATCCTTACTTTGTTGAAAGCAAACTTGAGCTTTTTAGCTAGCAAACGATTCAGTGGGATTCGAGGATGGAAGTTATAAAGATAGTCAACAGATGCAAACTCTTCATTCCCTCTCCAACTCTCCTCTCGTTCACATCCCTCTGCAGACGAGTTGAAAAGTTCACATGCAAATTAGAGACTCTGCCAGCAGCGCTTTATGATCATCAGCGTTGACTCTTTCATTTGAAGACACCAGGTTAACCTCTGAATTGAAGTGGAGTAGAACAGAGTAGCATGCTGCTGTAACAGAAACATTTCCCAGCTTGGGATCAATAAAGTATCGATCTTAAGATGATCGATGGATTCTGCCATATTTGCAACACGTGCTGTCCCATTCCAGTTTGGAAAGTCTGCCGTGGCTCCATTCCATTTCAAAGAGCTGTTGAGCTCAGCGTAACCTTGCCTCACTGCCACTCCATCATCCAATCACAGGGCTTGATGACTAATCACGGGGTTTGTAAAGCAAGGCGGATGTTGTAGTCCCAAACGATAGCTGGGGATTCTGGGTAGTGTAGTGCCTTCGGAAACTGTAGTGTCAAACCTCCCATTTGTTTCTCTGAATCGAAGGTTAAAAACACAAAAGCATTGCACACCATTTAAACCAATCAGTGTTGTGTAATGAACAAGGATACACTGATGTGTGTTAGTGCACGAGTAATCAATCAATCAATCAATCAATGTTTATTTATATAGCCCAATATCACAAATGTTACATTTGTCTCAGTGGTCTTCACAGTGTGTACAGAATATCAGTATGACAATACGACACCCTCTGTCCTTAGACCCTCGCATCGTACAAGGAAAAACTTCCAAAGAAAACCCAGTTTAAAGGGAAAAATGGGAGAAACCTCAGGGAGAGCAACAGAGGAGGGATCCCTCTCCCAGGACGGACAGACGTGCAATAGATGCCGTGTGTAAATTGAAAAGATAATACATTTGCAACATAGGTAGTCCAAATGTTTGGAAATGCATGTGTGTATAATAGGAAGATGAATCCACGAGGATATCCATCCAGGACCGATGATCCAAGACCACAGCCACGACTCAAGATCCAGCGCTCGCGATCCAGGACACAAGACCGCAGGATCATCCATGACTCCGGATCCCAGCATATATAGACCCCAAAAAGAAAGACATTTGGGGAAGCTGGGTTAATCGGAACATGAGAGGACACAGGTACAGACAGAGAGAGGAAGATGTCCCCATGAGAGGACACGGGTATAGACAGAGAGAAGGAAGAAGTAAGATGTCCCCCGACAAACTAAGCCTATATCAGCAAAACTCGGGGCTGAATCTAATCAGCCCTAACTATAAGCTTTATCAAAAAGGAAGGTCTTAAGCGCACTCTTAAAAACGGATAGGGTGTCTGCCGCCCGAACACAAACTGGAAGCTGATTCCACAAATGTGGAGCTTGATAAGAAAAGGCTCTGGCTCCCATTGTACTTTCAGAGACTCGAGGAACAACCAACAACCCTGCATTCTTGGAACGCAATGTCCTAGTAGGACAGTAGGGTATAATGAGTTCTTTAAGGTAAGATGGCGCCTGCCCATTAAGGGCTTTGTAGGCGAGAAGAAGAATGTTAAATTCTATCCTGTGTTCTATAGGGAGCCAGTGTAAGGCAGCCAGAACAGGAGTAATGTGGTCCCTTTTCCTTACTCTGGTTAGTACACGAGCCGCAGCATTTTGAATCAGCTGAAGCGACTTGATTGACTTCTTGGTACTCCCTGATAGTAAAGAGTTACAATAATCCAGCCTAGAAGTAACAAATGCATGGACTAGTTTCTCTGCATCGCTTTTGAGGCAAGATATGCCTGATTTTTGCAATGTTACGTAGATGGAAGTAGGCGGTCCTTGAAATTGATTTTATGTGGGCGTTAAAGGATAAATCCTGATCAAATATAACACCAAGATTCCTTACAGTCTCACTGGAGGCCAAATTAATGCCATCCATAGTTAGTATATCTTTAGATAATTTGTTTCGTAGATTCTTCGGGCCAAGTACAATAACTTCAGTTTTGGTCGTGTTTAACATCAAAAAGTTTAAGGTCATCCACGTTTTTAAGTCCTTAAGGCAGTCTTGAATTTTATTTAGATGATTAATTTCATCAGGCTTGATGGATAAATATAGTTGAGTATCATCCGCATAACAATGAAAGTTTACAGAATGATTCCTTATAATATTGCCTAACGGAAGCATATATAATGTGAACAAAATAGGTCCGAGCACTGAGCCCTGTGGCACTCCATGGCTAACTTTGGTTTGCGTGGAAGATTCATCGTTAACACGTACAAACTGAGAGCGTTCAGATAGATAGGACCTAAACCAGCCTAAAGCAGTTCCCTGTATGCCAACCAAGTGCTCTAGTCTTTGCAATAGGATATCATGGTCGATAGTATCAAATGCAGCACTGAGATCGAGCAAAACAAGAATAGAGACAAGTCCCTTGTCTGAGGCTATTAGAATATCATTTGTGACTTTAACCAGAGCTGTCTCTGTGCTATGATGTGTTCTAAAGCCAGACTGAAAATCTTCAAATAAATCATTGTTTTTTAAGTAATCACACAACTGTTTTGCGACCGCTTTCTCAAGAATGTTTGAGAGGAACGGAAGATTAGAAATAGGTCTATAGTTGGCTAAAACCTCTGGATCGAGGTTGTGCTTTTTAAGAAGCGGTTTTATCACTGCTACTTTGAATGATTGTGGAACATAGCCTGATAATAAAGAGATATTCATAATATTTAATAAAGAAGTGCTAATTAATGGAAAAACTTCCTTCAACAGCTTAGTTGGAATTGGGTCTAACATTAATGATATGAGAATATGAGAGCACTTGATGTAGTGAAAGTTGTCCCACAGTCTATACACCAGTAAGGTTTTTCTCCAGTGTGAATAAGGTGATGTCTTTTGAGAGCACCTGATGTAGTGAAAGTTGTCCCACACTCTTCACAGTTGTAAGGTTTTTCTCCAGTGTGAATACGGTGATGTATTTTTAGATGACCTGATGTAGTGAAAGTTGTCCCACACTCTTCACAGTTGTAAGGTTTTTCTCCAGTGTGAATACGGTGATGTATTTTTAGATGACCTGATGAAGTGAAAGTTTTCCCACACTCTTCACAGCTGTAAGGTTTTTCTCCTGTGTGAATACGGTGATGTATTTTGAGAGCACCTGATGTAGTGAAAGTTGTCCCACACTCCTCACAGCTGTAAGGTTTTTCTCCTGTATGAATAAGTTGATGTGATTTGAGAGCACCTGATGTAGTGAAAGTTGTCCCACACTCTACACAGCTGTAAGGTTTTTCTCCCGTGTGAATACGTTGATGTTTTTTGAGATCACCTGATTGAGTGAAAGTTGTCCCACACTCTTCACAGCTGTAAGGTTTGTCTCCAGTGTGAATACGTTGATGTCTTTTGAAAGCACTTGATGTAGTGAAAGTTGTCCCACACTCTTGACAGCTGTACGGTTTTTCTCCTGTGTGAATACGCAGGTGGCTCTTTAAATTTCCAGATGATGTAAAGGATTTGTCACATTGCTGACAGCTGTGACGTCTCTCTCTTCCTTTCGGTTTCTAGAACAGACGGACAGAGAAAGAGAGCAAGTCAATCTAAAAAGCATAAATACACAAGTTAACACAATAAAAACTCACTTAATATAAACCTTGAGTTAACAAAATACTACTTATCAACTGTTTGTCTTTATTATATTTGATACAGTAATACAGCAATATTCTAAGCAAAGTATATACCAGATGTGGGGGACTCGAGTCACATGACTTGACTCGAGTCACATGACTTGACTTGCCTATTTTTTTACTTGAGACTTGCTTGACTAAGATTGATAAAAGACTCGACTTGACTTTGACTTGGTATTCATGACCTGAGACTTAGGCTTGAGATAGATGACTCGAAAAGGACTTTACTTTTTAAAATAGAATATTTGCATTTGTTTTTGTATTGTACGAAGCACCTATAGGGCAATGAAAGAAAAAAAGAGAGAAAGGAGAAAGTAGGAAGTGGAGCGCCCAGGAGACGGCTGTTTCATTGCAGACGGTTATGTTTATGTGGGGAAATACATACATTATTTGAGATATATTTCAAACTCGGACTTCATTTTAGGGACATTTTCGGCCAGGGGTGTAGAGTTATTTGTTCAAGCACCGGATCGGCAAAACAGGAGTCTGTGTTCCGATGTCTAAAGTTACTGATAAGTCACATGTTTCCTGCCTGGCCTTGCCCATGGCATTGGTTTATCATTACGGGGCAGAGCCCCCGAGCGAAACAGCAGCAACCAGCACGTTGCAAAAGTCTCAATAGTAAACTGTGCCGCCGAAACATAATTTCAGCCAATCAGCGCCGTCAAATATTTTGGTCACGTGGGCGCTCACGTTGGCGCTCACGTTGCTTACGTGCGTTGACGTGAGTTGTTTTTTAGACTCGTGAGTGACCAAGGTGACGCAGTATTTGGATGAGAATGGTGTGCAGGTGGAGTCGCCGGACCTCGGTCAGCACCCAATTCCGTGCAAGAGCTACTCTCCAATCCTTTCGAAAGGAGAAGTTTGGGAGATAAATTGATACTTAAAGACCTTGGACCGGTCCAACCTGATCTGTATATATCACAGCAAAAAGACAAAACATATCAACGAGGCTTCTCACACGGCTAGCTGGATGCAAAACAGGTAAATGCTATCTTTTGTTTCCCATGCTTGCTCTTCAAACAGCCGGGGACAGATATGATCTGTTCAGAAACTAGACAAAAGTTAAACAAGTACAAACCACAGACTGTCTGTGTCATGAAGAATACAGTCGCTGGTTTATTTATGTCTGTATAGGCCGTTGTTGTGAGTGTGGGACGGTCAGAGCATATATAGCGTTAGCTTAGCCAAGCTCCATTCAGAAAACACGCATTTTAAAAGGTGTTTCTCTGCCGTCTGTCTGCAGACTTGTCAAAGCATTAATTCATGGTTTTTACTAACCGGTATCAGTATGTTGTTACTTAGGCATCATTTAGAAACGTGTATTACAATTTAATGACGGTAAAATATGTTAATTTGTTGTAGTTGTAGCTCCCGAGCCAGCACGTCTTGTTTGAATGATGCGAGTAAACACAGCTGGCAGCTGCGGTGAAACTCGAGCGACTAGAGCAGGGGTCTTCAACTAAACCTCAACGAGGTCCAGTTAGAGAAAATGTCCCCATGCAAAGTCCGGAACATCAAAATGTCTAACTTGCTTCATGAATTAGTGTGATATATATGTATTGAAGTAGCTGTAGCTTTATCAACGTCTGCATGTAATCAACAACTGACTGCCAATCAAATAAAGAAAGTACAAAAACAACAATATTTATTGTGAATTAACAGTAAACACTGTGGATATGTGTAATGTTCCTCTCGGGCTGCATTTACAAATAAAATAGAGAAAATAAATAAAATAGCTTTTGAAAATGTGTGCATCTTAAAAGTGCTTAATTTGAGATAAATAAAATCATAAAGCGTAGCAGCAGCTTGAGTGTCCCTTTTTCTTTGTTCACCGTTTCACATCATGACTCAACAGTTTCAGACGATTATAGAACAACATCAGTCTTTACACATCATAACAGTTTAACAGTTTTAAAGTTTCTCTTTCTTTCCCTCTTATATTGCAGTCCCTCACTCACTTTTTAAAATTCAGTGTGAGAATTGAGCTTGAGCTTGTCCTGCCAGGAGTTTGTAAATCTGGGCTGAAATGGAGTCAGGGCCATTCTCATACGCAGGTGCTCATTGGTTACAGGGATGCAAACACAGGTATGGTGAAAAAAGAGAGAACTGTTCGAAGCAGAAAGAAACAGCGTAATAAACCATCTGACAAAGGCCTGCGCTATAACGCTTCAATTAACTGCTATTCTACTCAGATCAATAGGAGACAGAGATGTTATAAATCAAGGGTTTTTATTATTATTTTCCTTTCAATTTCTACAACATCCTCCGAGGGTCGTACAAATTATTGAACTCAACCTCTGCTTAAAAAAACTAAAATCACAGCCCATTAATTTGGCCTTTCTTTCATGCTGTGCAAAGAAACAGCAACCTCTCAATCCAGATATCTCCCCATGACTCACGCATGCATGCAGGTGCACGGTGTGGCGTGACCACCAAAACAGAAAGCTATGGACACAAGATGTGTGCAAATATATTTAGTATCCTATCCATGTGAACATGATTTAAGTGTGACCTAACCTCCTCAAGGGGGTCCTAACCTCCTCTAGAGGGGACCTAACCTCCTCAAGGGGGTCCGGCGGCATGCTCCACCGGGAAGATTTTTTTTTAAATATTGAAGTTAAAAGCATCAAGGTGTGCCTTAACCTCACTGAGCTGAGGGTATTGAGCCTCTCAGGAGAGAGCTCTCTTCCACCTGGTTGTAGAAAAGCTCTTTAAACCCGTTAGCATAGCTAGCTAACCAGATGCTAACAACAACAGATCGCCCTGTGCTTACAACTGAAGACACAGCCACGCAAACACTGCGGCATGTGTACGGCTCCTTATGGGTACTGCAATATTTTAAGGGCTGGAGCGGCGTTCCGGTGCTCTCTGTCAGCACTCCTTCCAGACGAGACATATACCACGTGAAGACACGTTACGCTCATTTTGTGTTCAAGGAACCTGTCCTTGGCCAGGAACAACAGGTACTCGCTTGTTTAATTATTTTTGCGGTCTAGATTTCTTCTTCTTTCTTGAAGTGAGAAGTTCACTCCCGGATCCGGACCGCCTGTTGCCGACCCCTGGACTAGAGCGATGCGATAGGAGCGTTTAGAGCGAAGCGAATATTCGCATCGCGTCCGGTCTGAACGCAGCATAGCGAGCTGCGTGCTGCACTGGAAACGCGCCATTACATCACCAGAAGTCTTAATTTAAAGGGGTCATTTCTCCCCAAAAAAAATTAGTTTTACTCACTATATCAACAGCCCCACCAAAAATATGTTCCACGAGCCCCGGCCTCTGCGCTGCTACAGACGCGAGGCTATGCTAGAGCTACAATGCGATCGGCTTCCTACGAATACACCAAGCCATCTGTGCTCTTCGTTATTGGATGAAATCCCTCGGGAGCCGCTTAGAAACACCAGGAAAAAGAGACGAGGAAGGAGGGGAGGCGTTCAGAATACGGCGGAGATTCAGCCGGCCAGGGATGCGAACTCGGGGAAAACCAGAGGAGGCGGTATTTGTGTGTATATTAATGATCTGTGGTGCCGATGATAAAGGAGCCTATGTGTCTAAAGACAGACACCAATACTGAACTCGGATCATAATGTTGTGAATATGATACCAGTGGATAAGACCAACCTCAAGGGAACCAGAAAAGAAAGTAAGACATCATATGTGACTAAGGACATGAAACAAAGACTACGGAGCACTTGAACAGACAGAGAGAGAACTGAAAGTCAAATTGAGGGAATCAAAACACACAGAGAGCTTTTGGGAAATGCTTTTAAAGCCAAAGACCCCAAAAAAGTGTGGGACACCATGAGAACCGTGACAGGAATGACCTCTTCAGCTAAACCTATTGTGACGGACAAGACATACTTGATCCATACCATTTGCCTAGAAGCAAGGGGGTGGTACTGCTGCTGCTCTGGTTCACATCATCACTAAACATTTAGATAAACGCCACACCTATGCAAGAGCCCTCTTCCTAGACTTCTCAGCAGCAACACAATACAAGCAGACATCTTGGTGTCAAGAATGGCCAAAATGGAAGTAAATCCATACCTGAGGGCTGCATATCGGGTAGTGACAATGTGATTGTCACTACCCGATTGTCAAATATGACAATTGACAATTGTCAAACATGGCGGAAGTTAAACAAGTACAAACCACAGACTGTCCGTGTCATGGCGAATACAGTTGCTGCTTTATTTATGTCTCAGTATATGGAAGGGGTGTAACGGTTCACAAACATTTTGGTTCCGTACGTACCTCGGGTTTTAGGTCACGGTTCAGCCCTGTACGTTTTCCGGTACCGCAGAAACAATTATCACAAAACATAAAATATACCTAACCTAAATCTCTTCTGTCAAAATAATTTCCCTTTAGCGCAATACCGCTTCAGTCGCGCCACTTATGTGACAGACAAGAAGAGGATGTGACAGACAAGAGGAGGATGTGACAGACAAGAAGAGGATGTGACAGACAAGAAGAATATGTGACAGACAAGAAGAGGATGTGACAGACAAGAAGAAGATGTGACAGACCAGAAGAGGATGTGACAGACAAGAAGAGGATGTGACAGACAAGAAGAGTATGTGACAGACAAGAAGAGTCAACTCTAATGTCTAACACGTAATGTGGAGAAAGAGATGTCCTGGATGGGTTGATTGTGCGTTGATCTGTTGGTAATGCCTCGGGGTTCCGGTGGGCATGTAAACACATGCATAATGCTGCGCTATACTTTGCGGCCTCACCCGGTTGCATAGCGACACTTATTGTTCAGGTGTCTTTTAATAAGCAGGTAGTCTATCATTAGCTAGAACTAGCTGCATCTGATCGATATGGACATAAACGCGAGTGAAGTCTGATCTGACGGGAGAGAGAGATCAGCTGCAGCGGTGAGAGGACAAAACACACACTTCAGGTTTGGATATAACACGTAGCTATTTTAATGACCTCTCAAACTACCGTAACTAGTTATAGATATGTTTAGTTTCACCGTCGGGTCCCTCATTACTGGATCCGCGAGCTGCATGATACTGACATGATGGATTGCCCGATGGGGCACCCAGCAGGTGAGGCTTCCTTGCCCGAGCTAGATACTAGACGGCCCTGGGCCATCGGGCAGTCCTTAATGTCGAGCCCTGCGTCACACCCCTAGTAGATGGTGCTCCGAGCTGAATAAGGGCGTCAGTCAGCTAACGAGTGACCGCAGGGACACACAACACAGGGAAAAAGACCAGACAATACACCAAGAGGAAAACATGACGGGGAGAACAGCAACACACCCAAACCAAGACATAGAAAACGTGACATAACACAATAATCGTAACACATGGTTGCCCTTCTGTTTATTCTCCGCGGTGGACGGCGTGTTCTCCTGCTGTATATCTCTCAGGTATACACCGAGCGGAGCAAGCAACTTAAAATAAGAAGCAGCATGTTATGGCACGCTATGCATGGGGCCACCTTTACCTCTTTCACACCAACGCAACTCCGGTTCAAGCTCCGAGCTAGAGCTTTCCAGGTTCAGAACCAGTTCTTCGGTTTAGCTCTGGCTCTTTTCGCACCGCCCAGAGTCCGACTGCTAATGCGTCGTTGCCTCATCGTTTGCGTCATGGCGTAACCGTTTGCGTGCCTGCTTCATAAAGCCAAACCGCGCGGATGAAATCAGTTGCATTCATTTCTTATGGCTCCATCTGCAGCTTTTCCGGAGTCATTTCTGTGGTTTAGTTATATTCTTATAAAAAAGTGTACTCGTGTCAATAAAGGTTTTTTTGAAACACAACTGCTTTCCGAGGTCGGTCTTATTTCTTAAGGTGGACTGAACCATGAGTGTGGAGTAACGTTGTATCTTTCATTTAAATGAACTGTAACCTTCACCCAGGTATGTAACAGCTGTTCTCAAATGAACACGTGAAGTAAAGTTTAATATTTATAGATGTATAATGAGAGGTGATCAACGTGAATGCTCAGGTTCCACCTTAACACGCAGACACGTTGCTTCACCATGAGCAGAAACCTTTATATATACAGTCTATGGCAGAAACACTGAAACTCTTGTTAAGTTTCTCCATCGTTGTGTACAAACTGGATAAAACTCAGCTTGTTGTTGTTGTTGTTGTTCAGGAGTTGATCTGTCCCTGCCCCCGCCTCGACGTAAGCGTGACGTATGCGGTGCTTTTGCTCTGGCCGGACAATTTTTTGGTGCTTGAAACGAACCGGATTCCGGAGCTAAGAGGCTGCTCCGCTGCGGTGTGAAGAGGAAAACCCGGTGCTTTTCAAGCTCCAGCTCCGAACCGGCCCTGAAACACCGTTGGTGTGAATGAGGTATCAGAGCCTCTCAGCCTGATACCTTGAGGGGGTTTCCCGACATGTCGTTGCAGTAAATGAAAGGGTGTTTCATGTTGTCGTTGCTGTGGACCTTCTTAATACCTTGGAAAATGCCGTTTAATATTTTTTAATAGCCTTAATTTTCGCTAAATTGATCAACTTGTCATTTTCATTTCATTTCAAACCTTTATTTATTCAGATTGGTCCCATTGAGATCATAGATCTCTTTTTCAGGGAGACCTGCAGCATATAGGTTCCACATGAAACATGAAACATTAAAGGACATCATACATTATATTTACAGGATACGTAGTTATAGACATTTACAAGTGCCCATTGTATCAGCAAGCATTTCATTTACCCTAGCTCTAAGACATGCAGAGGAATGAGATGCTCAGTTTCAATTCTTGCTGAAGATTGTTCCAGCAAGTGGAGCTGCGCACATAACAGCTGTCTCACCTCAGACAGTCCTTGCTCTCGGCACATCTAACAAGACCGCATCATGTGACCTCAGACAATAGCTGCTTGCAACTCTCTGTGTTATCAGAGAGCAGATATAATACGGGAGTTTACCCAACATAGCTTTATAGATAAAAGTGTCCCAGTGACTGAGCCTCCGTACAGAGAGAGATGGTAAACCTGCCTTGGTATACAGGGTACAGTGATGAGTCAGCGCTTTACAATTTGTGACAAATCTCAGAGCACTGTGATACGCAGCATCCAATTTGCTCAGGTAATGGCCGGTGCATTCATAAACAACAAATCCCCAGAGTCCAGCACAGGTCAAAGGTCACAGAGCCTTTTCCTGGCCTCAAGCGGGAAGCAGGACTTGTTCCTGAAAAAGAAACCTAGCCTAACCCTCAGTTTTTTCAGCAGGTTATTGACATGAAGTTTAAAAGAGAGACAATCATCAAGCCAGATACCCAGGTATTTGTAACAGGCAACAACTTGTAATACTTTTTAAGACACCGCGGACACCCTGAATGTTATTTTGAACACTTGGTGGTGGGGTGTATAAAAGGGGTCATAGGTGACAGGAGAGGAAGTGGACCCAGGAGGAATAGCATACCGATTCTACCAGACGGCCAGCCCAGACGATGCTCACACTACAACTATTGACAGTGTACTTAAACCTTGGTATGTAAAGCAATAAAACAGCGCGCTGTCGGCAGACGGACAGAAAACGAAACCCAAAGGAACAGTGAACATTATGCCTGTCAATTCTGACGTTACGTCAACAGATGGCGCTGTTGGGATGGGATCTGTAATGGAAAAAAGGATTACCCAACACAAGGCCAATAGATGGGAATTGTTTATTGTAAACTGTGAAAAAAACTAAATATGCTTAATTGCGGCTCCTACACTTTGAAACCCACTATGGTTTTTCTCCTGAGTGAACACGAAGATGTGATTTGAGAGCACCTGATGTAGTGAACGTTTTCCCACACTCTTCACACCAGTAAGGTTTTTCTCCAGTGTGAATACGGTGATGTGTTTTGAGAGCACCTGATGAAGTGAACGTTTTCCCACACTCTTCACAGCTGTAAGGTTTTTCTCCTGTGTGAATACGTTGATGTGTTTTGAGAGCACCTGATGAAGTGAACGTTTTCCCACATTCTTCACAGCTGTAAGGTTTTTCTCCAGTGTGACTACGTTGATGTGTTTTGAGAGCACCTGATGTAGTGAACGTTTTCCCACATTCTTCACAGCTGTAAGGTTTTTCTCCTGTGTGAATACGGTGATGTGTTTTGAGAGCACTTGATGAAGTGAACGTTTTCCCACACTCTTCACACCAGTAAGGTTTTTCTCCAGTGTGAATATGGTGATGTCTTTTGAGAGCACCTGATGAAGTGAAAGTTGTCCCACACTCTTCACAGCTGTAAGGTTTTTCTCCTGTGTGAATATGGTGATGTCTTTTGAGAGCACCTGATGAAGTGAAAGTTGTCCCACACTCTTCACACCAGTAAGGTTTTTCTCCAGTGTGAATACGGTGATGTGTTTTGAGAGCACCTGATGTAGTGAAAGTTTTCCCACACTCTTCACAGCTGTAAGGTTTTTCTCCAGTGTGAATACGTTGATGTGTTTTGAGAGCACCTGATGTAGTGAAAGTTGTCCCACACTCTTCACAGCTGTAAGGTTTTTCTCCAGTGTGAATACGTTGATGTGTTTTGAGAGCACCTGATTGAGTGAAAGTTTGTCCCACACTCTTCACAGCTGTAAGGTTTTTCTCCAGTGTGAATACGTTGATGTCTTTTGAGAGCACCTGATGTAGTGAAAGTTGTCCCACACTCTTCACAGCTGTACGGTTTTTCTCCTGTGTGAATACGCAGGTGGCGCTTTAAAGTTCCAGATGTTGCAAAGGATTTGTCACATTGCTGACAGCTGTGACGTCTCTCTCTTCCTTTCGGTTTCTAGAACAGACGGACAGAGAAAGAGAGAAAGTCAATCTAAAAAGCATAAATACACAAGTTAACACAATAAAAACTCACTTAATATAAACCTTGAGTTAACAAAATACTACTTATCAACTGTTTGTCTTTATTATATTTGATACAGTAATACAGCAATATTCTAACCAAAGTATATACCAGAGGTGGGGGACTCGAGTCACATGACTTGAGTCACATGACTTGACTATCTTTTGACTTGAGACTTGCTTGACTAACATTGATAAAAGACTCGACTTGACTTTGACTTGGTATTCATGACCTGAGACTTAGGCTTGAGACAGATGACTCGAAAGGACTTTACTTTTTAAAATAGAATATTTGCATTTGTATTGTACGAAGCACCTCGACGGAGCACCAGCTGCGCCTTCACTGG
Source organism: Champsocephalus esox (assembly GCA_036324585.1). Lineage (NCBI taxonomy): Eukaryota > Metazoa > Chordata > Actinopteri > Perciformes > Channichthyidae > Champsocephalus > Champsocephalus esox. The sequence goes on along the minus strand of CM070476.1, from coordinate 45,219,921 downwards.
GTTTCCCTTCATTAGAACAGCTAACGAGTGACCGCAGGCTGCTACGTTCACACACACACACACACACACACACACACACACACACACACACACACACACACACACTTTATGATTTCAGATGTGATATGATATGTTGTTTATGTCGAAAGTAAAACTCTAGTTTCATAACCACTGTCTTTTAACTGATTTAAACTGGGGTTATTCATCAGGATGTCGTAGGACTTGACTTGCTTGACTCTCACCCCAGTAACTTGAGACTTGCACATGTATGACTTACTCCCACCTCTGGTATACAGGAGACAGAGGGAGACGGCATCCTGTCACTGCGAGTCTCAGTGTGCTCCGTTCCTCTTGGGTTTTGTTTTTTTGTCTACACTTTGTTGTGTCTGTATGAAACGTCATTTTGAGAGACCATGCTTTTGATCCTGTGGATTACATTGGCCTTCTGCAGACCATGTCTGGCCATTCAACTTTCCAAGACACACCTGAGTGACAGCACGAACAGGTATGGCGAGGAGCCCCGGCCTCTGCGCTGCTACAGCCGCGAGGCTATGCTAGGGCTACAATGCGATCGGCCAAAAACAATGCTACCGTGGACAGACTAACTAACCCCCCAGTGTCAGTACCCCCACTCAGAACACCAGACCAGCAGTCAGTGCCTCTGCATCAGGTACAGCAGATGTGTTGTCTCCGTGTCCACCTAACATCAATTCAGACACCATGACACAGTTCCATCAGATTACTGATAGAAACCTGGAGGACATTATTCAACTTCTGAAGTCCTCCTCCTGCTGCCTTGATATTATTCCAACAGGGTTCTTCCAAGATGCTTTTCCTTGCATGGCCTCAGATCTACTTCACATATACCTCATTCACACCATCGGTGTTTTCAGGGCCGGTTCGGAGCTGGAGCTTGAAAAGCACCGGGTTCTCCTGTTCACACCGCAGCGGAGCAGCCGCTTAGCTCCGGAATCCGGTTCGTTTCAAGCACCAAAAATGTCCGGCCAGAGCAAAAGCACCGCATACGTCACGCTTACGTCGAGGCGGGATCAACTCCTGAACAACAACAAAGCCAGCGTTTTATCCAGTTTGTACACAACGATGGAGAAACTTAACAAGCAGCAGTGGTCCACTGAAGAGACCAGCTACCTGGTCTTCCGAAGAGGTACAGAGGAAGCTGGAGCACAATCGGCCATTGTTGTTGTTGTCGGTGTGAGCTGTGAGGGGTTTCCGCACGGTTTGGCTTTATGTAGCAGGCACACAAACGGTTACGTCATGACGCAAACGATGACGCAATGACGCAGCACCAGTCGGACTCTGGGCGGTGTGAAAAGAGCCAGAGCTAAACCGGTTCTGAACCTGAAAAGCTCTAGCACGGAGCTTGAACCGGAGTTGCGTTGGTGTGAATGAGGTCATAGTAAACAAGTCTCTTCACTCAGGTGCTTTTCCACAGGCCCTGAAAACTGCAGTCATTAAACCGCTATTAAAAAAGAATAATCTAGATGCTTCAGTAATGACCAATTACAGGCCCATATCAAACCTCCCATTTCTAGGTACGATCATTGAACAAGTAGTTTTTTAGTTGAGTAACTGTTTGGAACGCATTTCCACTGCAGGGCCTCGCACGGCTTAGCACGGTATAGTTAGGCCTTGGTAGGCCAGGCTCACTTTATGCTGCGTTTCCAATACAGTTTAGGAACTGGGGCAGTAACTATAGTAACGCAGTGTAGGCGGAGCCGCGACGTCATCCTCAATGTGTGTCGCTACCCGATCTGCAGCCCTGCCCCATCTGCAGTACGCATGTGCGAGATGGTCCGCCATATTTGACAACTCCATACGGCAACTCTAATGGGACATTTGACACAGTGGCGTTTGGCAAAGCAGAAAAAGAACACTCAAAAAACCCCACAATATTAATCTGAACGAGAGACGAGTTATTGTCATTACAACGTGACTTCACTATTATTGAGCAACTCCTTTTGTTGGGTCATTTGTATTGGGTTGAGTGCATTGTCAGAATAAGTGAGGAATGGATGTAACTTCTGTTGGACAGCCATCATACATGCTGAAGAAATATTGACTGAATGTATGCAATATGTATGGCATTCATAATTTATATCTAATTACATTAACTGTGAATGTCCTTCATTTTATCTCAAATAACAAAATATTTTAATAAAGATATTTCAGAGTTCATGACTCGCGCATGCACGATGCAAATCGGGCCGCCGTCTAGACGTCAAATGTCCTATTAGAGTTTCCGTATGGAGTTGTCAAATATGGCGGAAGCTAAACAAGTACAAACCGCAGACTGTCCGTGTCATGGCGAATACAGTAGCTGCTTTATTGATGTCTGCAGTGTGAGAACACGTTTTTAGAGAGTACTTGTGCACGGACAAGTGAGTTTGGCAATGTACTTGTCCGAATACGTTTTTCACTCGTCCAGAATGGACAAAATCTGGGCCACTGGAATCTTCTTCTTCGCCATCGTATTTTACTTTTCCCCACGGTTTTTATGACACCGCTAACGTAAGTGAGCGGTGAGATTTCACTGCATCACACAAAGGGTTGGGTATCGTTTGGATTTTAACGATTCCGGTTATTTTCGGTTCCGGTTCTTTGAGAGGGTCAAAATAAGTCCCGTGACAAACTGGGAGAAAAATGTATTTATGAAAACATTAAGTCAGATCGGTATTCTATTTACAAATCACTTCATACTGTTGCATTTCTTACGGTGATTGAACACAATTATATAAAAATACTCTCTGCATTGTTTAGTTAGCTCCAAGTGGTTCAGTTTGAGAATGTACGATTGTCCCAGTCTCCTCTGATGCTACACTGCAGCCTGCTGGGAGACACAGTCCCACCACACATGTCCAACACATAGGCCTAATAACGATACATTATATTTATAGCCTATAGGCCTAGCGCTTTCTACAACTCAAAGACGCTTGCACGCATTTATTCACACAGCTGCAGCTGCCCAGCTGCTCACTGTTTGGAAAAGTGAATACATAGTATTTTCATCTCAATAATGTACTTTCTATACCCTGCTTCATAAACAATACTGACATCCCTGCTCCTCCGAGTCTGGGGGTCCGGGGATGTGAGGACAGCGCGAGGACACAGACAGGGAGGCTGCCCTGTGGTTTCACCATATACATATCCCCCCTTGGTCGTGTCATCAGCCGGCATGGAATATCTTTCCATTGCTATGCTGATGACACACAGCTCTACATCAGAGCAAACCCAACCCCCTCTGCACCTCTGCCATCATCCACAATAACCACATGCCTGGAGGAGATAAAGGTGTGGATGAAGCACAACTTCCTCCAGCTAAACAGCTCCAAGACTGAAGCCATTCTTATTGGCACTCCACATCAGGTCCGTTCATCTGCCATCACCAGCATCACCTTCTCCGGTCAGAACATTCCACTCTCAACAACGGTTACCAATCTGGGAGTTAAAATGGATCCTCACCTGACCTTTGAGGCCCACATCAAGCAAATATGCAAGACTTCTTTCTACGACCTGAGAAATATTGCGAAACTCCGCCCCACACTCAGTCTGCCAGATGCTGGAAAGCTTGTCCACGCCTTTCTCCTCCAGGCTGGACTACTGTAACGCACTTCTCATTGGGATTCCTAGCAAGAACATCCAGAAGCTGCAATACATCCAAAACACAGCTGCTAGGATCCTGATGAGAGTGCGGAAGTACGAACACATCACACCCATCCTCAAATCACTGCACTGACTCCCGGTCTCACTCAGGATTGACTACAAAATCACCCTCTTCACTCATCAGTGCATATATGGAAATGCTCCCTCCTCCATCAAGGAACTGCTCACCCCACAAACCTCCACGAGGAACCTAAGTTCAGTAAAGGCAAACCTCCTCATCCCACCAAGGACAAAACTGAAGACCGTGGGAGACCGAGCCTTCTGCTCCGCTGCTCCGAGATTGTGGAGTGCCCTCCCAAACCAGCTGAGGACACCACAGACTGTGGAGGCTTTCAAAAAAGGCCTATAAACGCATCTTTTTAGAATAGCCTTTAATTAGATTTTTAAATCCCCCACATTATGCCATGCGGGCATGAATGTCACAGCTTTTATTATGTTGTTTTAATTGTTGTTTTGTTTCACCCTTTTTAATTTTGTAGCACTTTGAGTTTTGTTTACGCAAATGAAAAGTGCGCTTCTAAATAAAATATATTATTATTATAAAGGAGATGGCATCAATATTAACAACTCAGGAGCTAACACGCTGAACAACCTTCATTACGTGTTAGAGGAAGAAAGTCTGACAAAGATGAGGCTGTTAAACGGGCAGCGGATCTGCTGAGAGGGAGAGAGAGAGAGAGAGAGAGAGAGAGAGAGAGAGAGAGAGAGAGAGAGAGAGAGAGAGAGACACTCCTGTCCTCTCAACTCTTATTAATCCGGTACCGGACACTTGTTATGTGTTCCTGCTCTGAACCGAGTGTTGCTTCCCGACCCGGCCTCTGGGCTGCACTTCCCGCCCGCCCCGTCTAACTGCACAGAAAGCGGCGAGATGCATTTAGGAATCCACAAGCAGAACCCAAACTAACATTTCTCAACGAACAATGGCGGACACGTACAATGTGCGAATGAGTTCTGCCTTTTGTAACTGAATGTATCAATAACTTGTCAATACATCGGGGCCAACAACGTCCCTTGTCCGCCGGACGAGTCGATTGAAAGATCTACTTGTCCGATATTGTGAATAAAACGTCCCGGACGGTGGGACGTGTACTTTCCAACATGCGCTACACTGCGGCCTTTTGCCCACAAAGCCCCATCATCTGCAGACAAAGATCTCCCCACACTTGGATGAACTTGATTAAAGACGTCATGCATCATTATATTGAACAGCAACGGGACTACACACACTGCCTGATCTCACCAGAATGCGTGACTCCACCACGACTCCTGAACACCGCATTGCGTGGTGGACTCACGAACTTTGTTACATGTACGTGTCGGCACCACGCAAACAACCCCAATGTAAAGTGAATGAGGCTCTTTTGTCGTGGTGCACACACGCATTTCTACAACGTCCTGCAGGGAGCTTTTATTCTATAACACGTTTTTAAATCTACTTTATAGCTTGTAGTAACTCGCGGGAGGCTTCTTTTATGTTATTTGTATTCATAATTATTTGTATTTTTCGTCAGAATGTATTATGGTGCATTAGTTACGAATTGTTGTTCTCAAAAAACAGTGTGTGTAATACAACTGTGATTTGTATTACATGAGTTAGTTTTTAAGGAAGAGCTTCAGCTGTGTCCAATAGATTGTTCCCTTTAGTTAACGTTTCTTAAAAGAACATTATATTCCGATTTGATCCTGTCCCCTTTATTGTATTACGGAGAGCAATGTGAGCGTCCATTCCCATTGGATAACGGAGGATTTTACACCCGGAAGTAAGTACTCCCCTTACTGTCGATTTATTTCACAGTGCTATCTGCACTACTCATCAACTCAAACACACCAGATCATCCTTGTTGATTTCTCAACATTGATTGGTTTAAGTTGTGTGCAATGCTTTTGTAATTTTCCCCTTCGATTCGGAGACACAAACATTTGTTCAGTTTAGGATGGCCGAAGACACTACACTACCCAGAATCCTCAGCTATTGTCCGCGTTGCCTCAAGCTCTGTGATTGGTTGACTGCATTCCATATGAAAAAAACGTTTCGTAAAAGATCAATCATACTTTATTCAGCAGTGCTTTCTTTACTCTTTGAAAGTCATCACATGAAGGCATTGTAAATATTACACATCTGTCGTAGTTCTTTCTTTATCTACAGAGATCTGGCTCAGAATAGACCGGAAACTATTCTGTTACCGTTCTGTTTTAATTTCACAATAAAGTTAGTAGTAATAATTTGTTTTTTTTACATTTTGTAATGAACTATTTGTAGAGAATAACGAGTAGTGTATATACTTTATAGGGATCTGCAGATACATATGTAGTCTTCTCAAGCACCAACAATCATTACATTGCATTGCATTTAGCTGACGCTTTTATCCAAAGCGACTTTCAATAAGTGCGTTCGACCAACAAAATACAAGCTTGAAGAAAACAGAATCATATAATCAGGCTTCATAGAGCCAAACATTTCAAGTGCTCCTCAACTGGCTTTAGGTAAGCCAGTCCTCCAATCAAATATCTCTCCTGATTGTTGGCACTTGACAATCACCTTCCCTGAATTTTACTCAGGTGTAACTAAAGTCTGATTTAAGGGTTGTTTATATTTCACATCATTAATCAGAATCTGAAAAGTAACTACAATAAATGTAGTGGAGTAAAAATACCTGGTTAACCTCAAAGAAAGCCCTCATACTGACGCTGTGTAAGGCAAGGCAAGGCAAGGCAAGTTTATTTATAGAGCACTTTTCGACACAGGGTAATTCAAAGTGCTTTACAAAAAAGAAATGAAAGACATTAAGCATTAAAAAAAAGAAAAGCTAATCAAATAAACATTAAGGAAAAATACATAAAAGTTACAGTGCAGTCTAAAATATGAATAGTTCAATTAAACATTACAAGAAAAAGTACATGGATAAAAGTTACAGTGCTAATAAAATAAACATTAAGGAAAAATACATAAAAGTTACAGTGCAGTCTAAAATATGAATATTTTCCATATATTTAATTTAGACAGACTTTCTTCACCATATTTTGCTCGCATGACATCCACAATCGGACCCTCAGGAGGCTGTACACACCCCCTCCCCTGCTTTGCTCCCATAACAAAGTCTTTAAAGTGTTACCAAAACACTCCGTGTTACCAAAACACTATTTTTCATCCGTCGATGCCAGATATTCCGAATATCTCTTTCGAGCAGTCCCTCTCATAAATGTCATGGAGTTTAATTACGTTTAAACATTACAAGAAAAAGTACATGGATAAAAGTTACAGTGCAGTTTAAGATATGAAAAGTTCAATTAAAAGCAGCGACAAAAAGAAAAGTCTTCAGCCTGGATTTGAAAGTAGTCAGAGTTGCAGCGGACCTGCAGGTTTCTGGGAGTTTGTTCCAGATATGTGGAGCATAATAACTGAATGCTGCTTCTCCATGTTTAGTTCTGACTCTGGGGACAGGAAGCTGACCAGTCCCTGAAGACCTGAGAGATCTGTCTCTGGGGACAGGAAGCTGACCAGTCCCTGAAGACCTGAGAGATCTGGCTCTGGGGACAGGAAGCTGACCAGTCCCTGAAGACCTGAGAGATCTGTCTCTGGGGACAGGAAGCTGACCAGTCCCTGAAGACCTGAGAGATCTGTCTCTGGGGACAGGAAGCTGACCAGTCCCTGAAGACCTGAGAGATCTGGATGGTTCATAGTTTAGCAGGAGGTCAGAGATGTATTTTGGGCCTAAACCATTCAGTGCTTTATAAACCAGCAGCAGTATTTAGAAATCTATTCTTTGACACACAGGAAGCCAGAGTGAAGACTTCAGAGCAGGAGTGATGTGATCCACTTTCTTAGTGTTAGTGTACAAGAAGGGGATGAGCAGACTCTATTTTCTGAGGAAGCTGAGATCCTTCCACGTGTGCAGCAAGATGCTGGAGATCTTCTAGTCTGTTGTGGCCAGTGCTCTCTTCTTTGCTGCGGTCTGTGGCAGCATCAGAGCCGGTGACACCAGCAGGATCAATAACCTGATCAGGAAAGCTGGTCATGTAAGTGGCGCTGCTGCCGCCACAAAATACACCAAAAGCAGCGAAGAAGACCCCGGAGCATGGTGTTACGGTAGAGCGAAGGAAGCAGGTAGGACCCAAATGCAGATTAAAGTGAAAAGAATTCCTTTATTTCAAGGCTATATATATATATATATATATACATACATATATATATATACATATATATATATATATATACATATATACACACAAGCAGAACAGAACACTCACCGAGGACAAGCTTAATCACAAGACGAACCAACACTCAACACTGGGAGACAGGGGGATAAAACTAGGGCCACCAGGGTGGGTGGAGGGGGTCTGGAGGACGGGACTGAACTGACCGCCCAGGGGCACGGCAGAGGACCAGGAAGGGGTCTCGGGCGGACGGCCCGGGGTTAGGGTAGAAGCCGAGAAGGTGGACCCGGGCGGACGGCCCGGGGGCAAGACAGAGTCCAAGGTGGGGGTTATGGAGGGGCGAAGGCCACCGCGGCCGGGAAAGTCAGGGGGCCGGGCTCGAGGGCGAAGGCCGTGACTCTCAGGGGCCCGGGATCGAGGGTGAAGGCCGTGGCTCTCAGGGGACCGGGATTGATGGTGAAGACTCCGGCTCTCAGAGGGCCGGGCTCGAGGGCGAAGACCGGACAGCTCCGGAGGCCGGGCAGGATCCGGTGTCAGCCGGACAGAAACCGGAGCCGGTCGGACAGGCTTCGGCAGGATCCCCCACGGAAGTGGACCAGGAGTTGGCAGGAACCCCGGCGAGACAGGTGATGGACATGGGGCTGGCAGGGCCCCCGGTAGAACCTCCAACGGCACGGGATATAGGGTTGGCAGGACCCCCGGCAGGGGAGTGGACGGCGGGACCTCCAACGGGACAGGACATGGAGCCGGCAGGAGAGTAGACGGCGGGACCTCCAACGGGACAGGACAAAGGGTTGGCAGGACCTCCGGCAGAGGAGTAGTCGACGAAGCCCCCAACGGGACAGGACCCGGAGTAAGGACCCGAGAGGAGACTCGAGAGAGGAACCAAGGGGGAACTCGAGAGGGGACTCGAGAGGAGACTCGAGAGGGGAACCAAGGGGGGACTCGAGAGGAGACTCGAGAGGGGAACTAGAGAGCGGAACTAGAGGAGGGACGAGAAGAGGGACGAGAGGAGGGACTAGAGGAGGGAACTGGAGAGGGGACTCGAGGAGGGACAAGAGATGGGACTAAAGGAGGGACTAGAGGAGGGACTAAAGGAGGGAACTCGAGAGGGGACTTGCGAGGGGACCACGAGGAGGGACGAGAAGAGGGACGAGAGGAGGGACTAAAGGAGGGACTAGAGCAGGGGACTTGAGAGGGACTGGAGAGGGAACTCCAGAGGGACTCCAGAGGGGACTCCAGAGGGAACTCCAGAGGGACTCCAGAGGGACTCCAGAGGGGACTCCAGAGGGAACTCCAGAGGGGACTCGAGAGGGGACTCCAGAGGGGACTCCAGAGGGGACTCGATAGGAAACTTGAGATGGGACTGTGGCAGCTGGAGCCGGAAACCTGGAACCTGGATAGGTTCACCGAGCGGAGGCAAGGCAACGAAACTTAAAATAAGAAGCAGCATTTTATGGCACGCTATGCACGGGCCACCTTTACCTCAATCACACCAACGCAACTCCGGTTCAAGCTCCGTGCTAGAGCTATTCCAGGTTCAGAACCAGTTCTTCGGTTTAGCTCTGGCTCTTTTCACACCGCCCAGAGTCCGACTGCTAATGCGTCGTTGCCTCATCGTTTGCGTCATGGGGTAACCGTTTGCGTGCCTGCTTCATAAAGCCAAACCGCGCGGATGAAACCAGTTGCATTCATTTCTTATGGCTCTCTCCTGCAGCTTTTCTCCGGAGTCATTTCTGTGGTTTAGTTATATTCTTATAAAAAAGCGTACTCGTGTCAATAAAGGTTTTTTTGAAACACAATTGCTTCCGAGGTCGGTCTTATTTCTTAAGGTGGACTGAACCATGAGTGTGGAGTAACGTTGTATCTTTCATTTAAATGAACTGTAACCTTCACCCAGGTATGTAACAGCTGTTCTCAAATGAACACGTGAAGTAAAGTTTAATATTTATAGTTTATAGATGTATAATGAGTTATAATGAGGTGATCAACGTGAATGCTCAGGTTCCACCTAACACGCAGACACGTTGCTTCACCAATACACATATATATATATATATATACACATATATACATACATATATACATACACATATATATACACATATATATATATATACACATATATACACATATATACATATATATACATATACATATATACATATACATTCCAGCTTTCCAACAAAGCTTTATAGATAAAAGTGTACCAGTGACTGAGCCTCCGTACAGAGAGAGATGGTAAACCTGCCTGGGTATACAGGGTACAGTGATGAGTCAGCGCTTTACAATTTGTGACAAATCTCAGAGCACTGTGATACGCAGCATCCAATTTGCTCAGGTAATTGGCCGGTGCATTCATAAACAACAAATCCCCAGAGTCCAGCACAGGTCAAAGGTCACAGTGACTAGCCTTTTCCTGGCCTCAAGCGAGAAGCAGGACTTGTTTCTGAAAAAGAAACCGAGCCTAACCCTCAGTTTTTTAAGCAGGTTATTGACATGAAGTTTAAAAGAGAGACAATCATCAAGCCAGATACCCAGGTATTTGTAACAGGCAACAACTTGTAATACTTTTTAAGACCCCGCGGACACCCTGAATGTTATTTTGAACACTTGGTGGTGGGGTGTATAAAAGGGGTCATAGGTGACAGGAGAGGAAGTGGACCCAGGAGGAATAGCATACCGATTCTACCAGACGGCCAGCCCAGACGATGCTCACACTACAACTATTGACACAGTGTACTTAAACCTTGGTATGTAAAGCAATAAAACAGCGCGCTGTCGGCAGACGGACAGAAAACGAAACTCAAAGGAACAGTGAACATTATGCCTGTCAATTCTGATGTTACGTCAACAGATGGCGCTGTTGGGATGCGATCTGTAATCGAAAAAAGGGTTACCCAACACAAGGCCAATAGATGGGAATTGTTTATTGTAAACTGTGAAAAAAACTAAATATGCTTAATTGCGGCTCCTACACTTTGAAACCCACTATGGTTTTTCTCCTGAGTGAACACGAAGATGTGATTTGAGAGCACCTGATTGAGTGAACGTTTTCCCACACTCTTCACACCAGTACGGTTTTTCTCCAGTGTGAATACGGCGATGTGATTCTAGAGCACCTGATCTAGTGAAAGTTGTCCCACACTCTTCACAGCTATAAGGTTTTTCTCCAGTATGAATACAGTGATGTCTTTTGAGATCACCTGAGTTAGTGAAAGTTTTCCCACACTCTTCACAGCTGTAAGGTTTTTCTCCAGTGTGAATACGTTGATGTGATTTGAGAGCATTTGATCTATTGAAAGTGTTCCCACACTCTTCACAGCTGTAAGGTTTTTCTCCAGTGTGAATACGTTGATGTGATTTGAGAGCACCTGATTGAGTGAACGTTTTCCCACACTCTTCACACCAGTACGGTTTTTCTCCAGTGTGAATAAGGCGATGTGATTCTAGAGCACCTGATGTAGTGAAAGTTGTCCCACACTCTTCACAGCTATAAGGTTTTTCTCCAGTATGAATACGTTGATGTCTTTTGAGATTACTTGATTTAGTGAAAGTTATCCCACACTCTTCACAGCTGTACGGTTTTTCTCCTGTGTGAATACGCAGGTGGCTCTTTAAATTTCCAGATGTTGTAAAGGATTTGTCACATTGCTGACAGCTGTGACGTCTCTCTCTTCCTTTCGGCTTCTAGAACAGACGGACAGAGAAAGAGAGAAAGTAAATCTAAAAAGCATAAATACACAATTTAACACAATAAAAACTCACTTAATATAAACCTTGAGTTAACAAAATACTACTTATCAACTGTTTGTCTTTATTATATTTGATACAGTAATACAGCAATATTCTAACCAAGTATATACCAGAGGTGGGGGACTCGAGTCACATGACTTGACTATTTTTTGACTTGAGACTTGCTTGACTAACAATGATAAAAGACTTGACTTGACCTTGGTATTCATGACTTGAGACTTAGGCTTGAGATAGATGACTCGAGATTTGGGCCTAAAAATAAAATCTCGATTTCTTTTCTAACTAATGGACAATCTTCGATTTAAACCTTGATTTTTCCCGTTTTTTTCTAAACAAACCAGACCAAGGCAACATTTAAATACATATTTTCTTTATTAACACAATAAAAATAAATGAGATTACCAAGTAGTCTAGGCGAACAAATCAGTTGTTCAAGAATAAAAAATAAATTAAAAAAACAGCACCACGGCACTTGGCTCTCATTAATGTGCAAAGATTTTTTTTTAAATCAAACTGAAAAAAAAATCTATTGTAGACCATCCCTGAAAAAACTTGTAAAATGAAATACAACAAATAATAAATAATGATAATGAATGATAACAAAAATACCCTCAAACAAAATAACATCCCTTTAACTTTAGGAAGTTGTCTTTCTACAGACCTGACACAGAACAGCTGTTTGTTCTATGTGTGACCGCTTGAACCCGAACCACTTCCATACAACTGAAGCAGCACCTTTTTTAGGAATTAGTTCTTCATCTGTGTTTGTGGACATTTTTATGGTACGTCTGTCGGTGAAGCGGTGAGTGTGATTGTAGTAGGCTATGTGACTACCCGATCTGCAGCTCTGCACATGCGCACAGTGTTATAAATTAAAATCAATGTTTTGATGGCACAAGTACCTTAAACACACCGTCAGTTTAAATGCTGTTTTATACTGAAGAACCAGAAGTTCTGGTGCGCAGTTGTTAAGCTTTTATTCTGAAAATCCTTCATCTCCGGTTAGCATTTAGCATGTGGCTAATATACCATTTCCTATAGAGGTGAATTTAGTAGCGATATGACACGGAGTGTTGCACACCGAAACCTACTGATCTCAACACTACAACTACTGTATAGACAAGAGATATTATGATTGCTGAATATTAAATGAAGGTCCAGTTTATTTGAATACGTTTGTTTACAGACGTGGGTAGCATGAGACAACAACCGGAACTACCAGAAATGAAACCAGCCGTGAAGTTGTTCCTGTCTTGAGTATTGATCACAGCTCAAAACCAGATTAAATGAAAAGTCATGAAAGAGATAAGGAGGAGAAAAGGCGTGTTTAGTTATATATGTAATGTACAATGTCTGAGTCCTCTGTTATGCTCAACAACGAACACAGCAGATCGGGCAGAGCTGCAGATAGTCACAGGCAATGTGGCTGAGCTTTGTGCGCGTTCTGGAAAGTGAGAGAGTAAGCTACTACGGAGTCCCTGAAAGCAAAACAAATCTGCGGAGTCTAGAAATGTTTTAAAATCGCGATTTTTCGGTTCAGCCATTTCACAAACCGTAGGAAAGTAAAAATGCAAATTAATCGTGAAAAACCGAAAAAATCGCCCAGCCCTAGACTCGAAAGGACTTTACTTTTTAAAATAGAATATTTGCATTTGTATTGTACGAAGCACCGAGAGGGCAATGAAAGAAAAGAAAGAGAGAGAAGGGAGAAAGTAGGAAGTGGAGCGCCCAGGAGACGGCCGTTTCATTGCAGACTGTTATGTTTATGTGGGGAAATACATACATTATTTGAGATATATTTCAAACTCGCACTTCATTTTAGGGACATTTCGGCCAGGGGTGTAGAGTTACTTGTTCAAGCACCGGATCGGCAAAACAGGAGAGTCTGTGAACCAGTCTGCCTTGACCTATGTATTCATGTCTGACTCTCACAGTATCTGCTGCTTCATAGAAGAAACCCTCCTTCACTTCATGAAATCTCTGCAGCACCAGGAGGCAGTAACGAGTAACTCAGCAGAATCTGAGAAGAGCAGCACCAGCTGCAAAGAACTGTGCCTTCACTACTCTGTTTAGGGCCAACAGGTCCACGGAGGACGCCATCGCCACAGCTGTCCACTCTACCCTGTGTCACCTGGAGAGTAGGGGGAGCTACGCACGGATGCTCTTCGTGGACTTCAGCTCTGCATTTAATACCATCCTCCCCGACAGACTGGTAACCAAGCTATCAGTCCTGGGAGTATCCCATTCCTTGCGTCTATGGATTAAGGACTTCCTGTCTGAGAGTGAGGATAGGCCCCCACACCTCCACGTCCCTCAGTCTCAGCACTGGATCACCACAGGGCTGCGTGCTGAGCCCCTACTATACGCCCTCT
>CM070476.1:45164431-45205457 GCA_036324585.1 Champsocephalus esox | reverse complement strand
AAAAGAACACTCGCGGACCACCTAACTCCACAAATATCCAAAAACACATCGTTTTTTACAAATCGCCTGAAAATGGTACAAACATGTGCGATGAAGGTGTTTATCTGGGCTATATCATGCAATCGAAAGTGAAACTTAAGCTTGTTCGATGGTGGAGATATTCCCGCGAGAGTGCGGAAAACTTAAATAGATTTATTTATTTCAAATGTGAAATGTTACCAATATACTCACGGACCACTAGGGGGCGCTCACGGACCACCAGTGGTCCGCGGACCACACTTTGAGAAGCACTGCTCTCAGGAACATTTAAAACAGATAAAAAATGTGCGATTAATTTGCGATTAATCGCGATTAAATATTTGTAATCGACTGACACCGATGCGAATCGGTGAATCTTAACATCTCTAATACATATACATTTTAGTTTATGATTCAGCCTTGGGTAAGACTTTTATAGTCTGGCTATGACGCCCATAATGCTAAACGGGAGCAAATGTTAGACTCTGATGTCACAGTCAAGCCGTTAGTGGCCGACTCTGCCTACTAAGGGCTTCTCGGCAACTCTGCAGAATCCTATGGGTGACGTCACGGACACTACGTCCATTAATATATACAGTGTATGGTTGCGCCCCAGTCCATGGTTGCGCCGAGGCTTCGGAGCGTGTGTCGAGTAATCCCCGAAGCTTTTTGTGAAGCATGTATCGAGGCTTGTATCGTTTTGGGCCAGTGACGTCATCGATGACAAACGAAGCCTCGCTGCCTGTCGATACCACGTGACTGCTTCACGAAGCGATTCAGATCGGTTGAACTGTTGAACCACAACGCTCATAATGCCCATGGATGTATAAAAAGAACCATATTACCCCTCCTGTACCCGGGCCCGGTGACACGATGGAATTAAAAGAGCTCAGAACCTCACTCATATAGAGGTCGGAACATGTCATAAGTATAAATAGATAAGTGTGGTGACCACCTTTAATACACTGGGTTACATAATCCACACATGGAACTAGAGTTGGGGGTATTGTTTCCACACGGACATATATGTGGTTACCTTTATATGTTGTGCGCCCTCCTGGCTCTTTCTCTTGTTGACCCGGGCTGCGACCCGACAACACCTGCATTTCTGCTGCTCATTAAAGACAGTTTTGCACCTTCGATGCACCGCCTCCGACTCCCTTTCTCTCGGCACTACACTGGTGACTCTTACAGCGTCTTGGGAAGTTTCCGAGACGGACCCGAACACGGCAAAAGGAAACTCGGGTTTCTTTCTCGAAATGCCGGGGATTTTTTGGAGTCGACCGTGGCTGCTACAGGCACGCGGACTGAGGCTCGGTGCGCGCCTCGCCAAATGTCTGGGGATGTTGCTTTACATAACAGACTTTCAAACTAGACTGTAGAATATTCAAACACCAATTTAGTGACACTAACACAAGTTATGGCATTTGCATAATTCCATACCCGTCGGTATGCACTGTTCACACTGGATTTAGATTTTCACCAGATTTCTATTTTCATATCTCAAGGTCAAAACCATACACTTTACAATCTTTATTTAAACATTTCAGATTTTAAAATTAGCAACATTTTTATCTTTTAATTTACTTTATTAATATTTTACAAAAAGACTTTCTCAAAAAAGAAAAGAAAATCTATAACTTTAAAAAATAAAATAAAAATAACTTTTAACAACTAAAAAAAACCCCAGATTTAAAGTTAAGTTCGGATGACATAGGATATTATTTATCAGGAACGAAGGTGCTAGTCGGAGGATTCGTGTTTGAATCTTTGATAACTTAATAATATTCATTCGAATAGGAAGAGAGCATGTCACCGAAAGAAACTAAGTTGAGACCAGACGCAGGGGCCAGGCTCAACTGCAGATATCAAGGAAAGGGTAAACATCTGATCAGATGCTTTAACCTTTGCAATGAAAAGACAGAAGACATGGAACCAAATAGAGAAACTGTTGGAACAGTGGCAAACAAGAGGACTGGTTCCAGCAGATGATCAACCTGGACCAACAAAAGCCGAAGAGCAGTGCTCGACTATGAGCACGAACAATGCCTCCAACAGCTAACTATATGGAGGGAAGCTGAAGAAAGATTTATAAGACTTACAAGTCTGATACTCCATCTGGAATATGCCAGCCTATTGGCACACAGCATAAATGTGGGCCGAGTAGCAGACCTGCCAGTGAGGGAAGACATAGCAGAAAAAACAAAAGACACCGTAGCTTGTAGGAACAAGACAAGGAGAAGGGTGGGGAAACTTCCAGAGAAGGCAGGGCAGACACCTCCAACAATTCAAGCTCAGGAAGAACCAGAGAAGGCAGGGCAGACACCTGCAACAGTTCAAGCTCAGGAAGAACCAGAGAATGCAGGGCAGACACCTCCAACAATTCAAGCTCAGGAAGAACCAGAGAATGCAGGGCAGACACCTCCAACAGTTCAAGCTCAGGAAGAACCAGAGAAGGCAGGGCAGACACCTGCAACAGTTACATCTCAGATAGTGCCAGAGAATCAGAAGCAGAACCAACAACCAGGAGGTTTCCAAGGAGGCACAGGCAGAAGACGTTTACGGTTTGAGGGATGTTACCATTGCAGCCAAATGGGCCATTGGGCTAGAGATTGTCCACAACAACAAATGAAATACCCACCACATGCACCAAACAACGGCCCTCCATGCAGATACCCGCGGGAGGTTTCAATGATGACGACGGAGGCAGGGGGTCCCAGGGATGTCAAAGACAAACAGGGGTGCCAAACATGACCCAGATGCCACTGACACCCTGGTATCAACCACAACAATGAGGAAGCTCAGAGGGCCAGACCACCAGGTGATGCATCTTCAGCCCAAGGGTACATAGACCCTCATCCAGAATGCAGTGGCTCGTCTGGTCTTCAACCTTCCTAAATGTTCCCACACCACTCCGCTCCTCCGCTCCCTCCACTGGCTTCCGGTAACTGCTAGAATCCACTTCAAGACCCTGGTACTTGCGTACCATGCTGCGAATGGATCTGGCCCTTCCTACATCCAGGACATGGTTAAACCGTACACCCCAGCACGTGCACTCCGCTCTGCATCAGCCAAACGGCTCGCTGCACCCTCGCTGCGAGGGGGACCCAAGTTCCCATCAGCAGAAACACGTGGGTTTGCTGTCCTGGCTCCAAGATGGTGGAATGAGCTCCCATTGACATCAGGACAGCAGAAAGCTCACACACCTTCCAGACTGAAAACTCATCTCTTTCGACTCCACCTCGAGGATAGAACTACGTGTTGTGTGTGTGTGTGTGGGTGTGTGTATGGTTGAAACACACCCGCTGCCCCCTGGGGCTGCAGAGGTCATGCAGTGAAGGAGGCGTCTTCCATGAAGCAGCTGGGCAGCAGATACTGTGAGAGTCACAGACATGAATACAGAGGTCAAGGCAGACTGGTGCACTCTCTCCTGATTGGCCGATCCGGTGGTTAAACATATAGCTCTACATCCCTGGCCGACATGTCCTTCAAATGAAGTCAAAGTTCCACATTTTAATTAATTCACTGCCTTTCCAGCTCCTCGTGCAGCTGACTGTTCCAGGTCTATCCAGGTTCATGGTGCGATGCATGAGCTTCACACCGAGAGACTGAACCTGGATCTTCCTTTACCTTCCGTTTGATATGGTTATGTTTTATTAACTACACCACTGGTTTTCAACCCGCGCCGCCTAGTGGTGAAAACACGTCATTGCAGGTTGTTGTTGAGGAAGTTGTATTTGATGAAAACATTTCAATATTAAGAGTAGCCTGCATACACAATAGAAAATATCAAGAAGATACTGTAGTGATCTCTACAATGAAACAGTTGGTGCAGGACGTCCAAAGATATCAACAGGAGGAAGTGCAAAACAGACCAACTGGGCTTTATTTAAACATTAAAGATTACTTTAAGTCAGGGGTGCCCAACCTTTTTTGAACCGAGAGCTACTTTTAAAGTTGCCAGTCTGCCGAGATCTACCAGTCCAAATAGAGAGGCGTAGCCATTACTGACAGCCTACTACCAGGTAGATACACTTGTATAAAACTGACCTTTGTACGATTAATACTTCATAAAATACTGCAGATCCTTTATCTTTCCTCTTTCTAATCTACATACATACAAGTATTTAACTGAAGTTACACAACAGTGTTGTTGATACAGAGTTGGAGTTTATGCACACGTCACTACAGTGGGTAATGTTTTCAGGAAGCATTGAACAGTGCTGCCACATGACACAGGACAAAGAGAAGACTCTGAACCCTTTCTTTGCCATTATATAAAAATAGTGTTGCTACAAAAGTATAAATTAGGCTTCCTAATAAGACTCAGATCTGAAGCTGCTCAGGAATCTGCTGCCAACGTGCAATAAAAGAGACGACATTAATAAAATCAAACCCTTTTTTTGTTGCATTTTAGTCGAGTATAAAAATAAATGCCTTTGAAATAGGATGCAAGCAACACTAGCTTCTGAACCTGAATTGATAATAGACTATAATCAATATAAACAGAACAGATCTTAATGTTTGCATTCTCATACCATTTTGTACAATAATTATAATGAATAAGTTCAAACAAACTAAAACTCACAGCTGATTAATAACGGAATCTAACTTGAGTTTTTATTGTATCAAAAACCTGTTGAAATGCTACTGTTATTTTTACTGTCCCCCTAAAGCGCGTCAGCAGCCTCCAGGAAAGCTTGTTTCACAACTTCGCCGTCTTTGAAAGACGTCATGTGTTTCGCAAGAACGTGACTGACACGATGAGATGCTCTGGAGCAGCCTTGCTCTTGTTGTTGGGCCTGGTGGAAATGGACTGCTGTGCATTTAACTGTCCTCTCAGGCCCCTCCCCTTTAGCTGTCCTCTCAGGCCCCTCCCCTTTTGGAGCGTAGGGCAGAATTAGGAGGGAATTCCGTCTCGTAGCGTTTGTGCACTGTTTTGAAATGCCGCTCCTAAATGACCCTTCTTCGATAAAGCCACGCTCGCATTGCAGACGAGAGACAGATGGACTTTGAATTGGAATAGATACAAAAATAATCATCCTCCATCTCGGAGTGAAAATGATATATTTGGGGCTTTTTTGCTTCTGCCATTGCGGTCTTGTTTGTGTGCGGACTGTCACTCTTGTTGACACGGACAAAGTCAGCGAACTAGTGCCCACTGCCCACAAGCCACGCCCCGACACATGGGGTCACGCCGGCCAATCACAAAGCTTTGATGCGTTCAAGTGCATTATTCTGGCACAGGAAGATTATGTTATAGGACATTAACGATACAACTGAATATTGTTGTTCTATTTTTAGACACATCTCGCGATCGACTGGGAATCTCCCCGCGATCGACCGGTCGATCGCAATCGACTGGTTGGGCACCCCTGCTTTAAGTTAAGGTCTTCTTGAATAAGAAAACAACGTTTGGGTTATCCACAGATAAATATGAAGTCTGACAAAGTACTTAAAGTCCAATCTATTGCATAGTTTATTTTGGCACTTGTCAATCACCTTCCCTGACTTTGAGTCAGGTGGAACTAAAGTCTGCTTTAAGGGTTGTTTATATTTCACATCGTTGATCAGAATCTGCAGAGGAACTAAAATACATGTAGTGCAGTAAAAACACCAGGTTAACCTCTGAATCGAAGTGGAGTAGAACAAAGTAGCATGCTAACAAAAACATTTATTTAGGGTCGATATGTGTTGACCTTACTTTAAAATAACAGATCTCTGGGACCGGATATAGTTTGGCTTAGACCCCGGCCCCACGAGGACACATACAGTAAAACGCAAACGCAAAAAAGTGTTCCGTTCACACTACACCGCTGGAAATGCTGGAAACGCTGTAGTACATATGCCAGGCCTGTAAGTGGCGCTGCTGCCGCCACAAAATACACCAAAAGCAGCGAAGAAGACCCCGGAGCATGGTTGCCCTTCTGTTTATTCTCCGCGGTGGACGGCGTGTTCTCCTGCTGTACATCTCTCAGGTATACCCCCCCCCCAAGCCGAGCGGAGCAAGGCAACGAAACTTAAAATAAGAAGCAGCATTTTATGGCACGCTATGCATGGGGCCACCTTGACCTCATTCACACCAACGCAACTCCGGTTCAAGCTCCGTGCTAGAGCTTTTCAGGTTCAGAACCAGTTCTTCGGTTTAGCTCTGGCTCTTTTCGCACCGCCCAGAGTCCGACTGCTAATGCGTCGTTGCCTCATCGTTTGCGTCATGGCGTAACCGTTTGCGTGCCTGCTTCATAAAGCCAAACCGCGCGGATGAAATCAGTTGCATTCATTTCTTATGGCTCTATCTGCAGCTTTTCATCTGCATTTCTGTGGTTTAGTTATATTCTTATAAAAAAGGTGTACCCGTGTCAATAAAGGTTTTTTTGAAACACAACTGCTTCCGAGGTCGGTCTTATTTCTTAAGGTGGACTGAACCATGAGTGTGGAGTAACGTTGTATCTTTCATTTAAATGAACTGTAACCTTCACCCAGGTATGTAACGGCTGTTCTCAAATGAACACGTGAAGTAAAGTTTAATATTTATAGTTTTATAGATGTATAATGAGTTTAATGAGGTGATCAGCGTGAATGCTCAGGTTCCACCTTAACACGCAGACACGTTGCTTCACCATGAGCAGAAACCTTTATATATACAGTCTATGGCAGAAACACTAAAACTCTTGTTAAGTTTCTCCATCGTTGTGTACAAACTGGATAAAACGCGGGCTTCTTGTTGTTGTTCAGGAGTTGATCTGTCCCTGCCCCCGCCTCGACGTAAGCATGACGTATGCGGTGCTTTTGCTCTGGCCGGACAATTTTTTGGTGCTTGAAACAAACAGCTAAGAGGCTGCTCCGCTGCGGTTGTGAACAGGAAAACCCGGTGCTTTTCAAGCTCCAGCTCCGAACCGGCCCTGAAACACTGTTGGTGTGAATGAGGTATCAGAGCCTCTCAGCCTGATACCTTGAGGGGGTTTCCCGACATGTCGTTGCAGTAAATGAAAGGGTGTCTCATGTTGTCGTTGCTGTGGACCTTCTTAATACCTTGGAAAATGCCGTTTAATATTTTTTAATAGCCTTAATTTTCGCTAAATTGATTGATCAACTTTTAATACTTTTTAAACCAGAGAAAAACCATAGTGGGTTTAATGGCGCATTTCCACTGCAGCGGGTAGCCCCGTTTAAGCGTCCTGAACCGTCCTCAAGCAGCCAGGCCAGTTTTTGGTGGCATTTCCATATAGCCTAGTACCGGCTAGCGGGTACTTTTTCCGGCCCCATAAAATCGTGGTTCTTTTTTATCAGACCAGGCCAGGGCTGTGACGTCAACACTCTCGACTGCTGATTGGTCAGAGAGAATCGTCACAAGATCGCGCGCGAGATCATCCCTCGCGTCACATATATATCAAGAAGCAAGCTTGCAGCATTTTGTAAACGGAGGAGCTACAAAAATGTTAACGTTGAAGAAAAGCACACCGTGGTCGACCGAGGAGGTGACGACGTTCCTACATCTCATTGGGGATGATAAAATCCAGCGGGAGCTCAACGGAACAACGCGAAATGTGAAAGTGTTCCAGGGTGTCTCTGCACAGATGTCAGAACGCGGATTTTCGAGGACTTTCCTGCAATGTAGGGAAAACGGCAACGGCTTTACTGGAGTCCCTGCAAGATACGCTCCCTTCTAACAAAGAAGTCTATTTTATCCTTACATTAATGTTCGACAACCCATGCTTTATGGAGCCCCGAAGAGCTACATAGCTAGCTAAGGCAGATAGCCTAGGCAGATAGCCTTAGCTCGAGCTATTGTTTGCCAACACCATATGTGCCATTGTTTACGTTCAGTTTTTCTTTTCTATAGTTGTTGTTGCTGTTTAGTATTGTGCTGCAGTAGTTTGTGGAATTAACAAGTCATTTTGCTGTTCTAGATGATTACATTGGGACTCGTGAGGAGGAACATTCCCGAACAACGGTTGATGGCAGTGTTCCGTCCACATCGTCATCGAATCCTGAACGGACCCCAGCCGAAGAATCGACACCAACTCAACCACCAACGCTGAGTGCCATCACGACACCGCAGCGTGTGGTTCGAGGTAAGAAATAGAAATGGCAAAACGACTGGAATTGTGTTTTGTTTTTTAAACCTTGGATCATCCATCGTCAGTAATTAAAATAAGCTATACCACTGTGTGGAAATGCTCCGTTACAAGTAAGTATTAGCTAGTAAGCAGCTAGTACAGTTGTGTGTGACATCCTATCATATATTTATATTCATTATCAACAGGCTGGACATAATGTAATTCACTTTCACAATCATTGTAAACATCTAGGGCCAGAACTTTCTTTAGTTCACCGTACTGTTGTTCTGTTTATACGTGTTATTCTTATATCCTTGTGTGACCTGTACCTGTCCTGTGTGTTTTCCTTATTGCTAATTATTATCTTATTGTCACCCAGGCAAGAGGAAACGAGGAGGAGAGGATCGGGCCCAGCAGGAACGGCACCATGACTGGGCAGCCGACGTGGCCCGTCTCCTCCCTGATACTTCAAAAAACCTTAATAGTTATTGTACATATTATATATTTTTTATCTAGTTAATTTTTAAATGCAACATTTGTACTTCCTTGTTTATTTATTTTCTTTAAAATGTTCATTTTATATTTACAATTCCATGTATATGTATGCTGGCTGCAATACAGTTTTACATTTTTTATTTGTATTGTTTAATGGCATGCCTTTTTGATACATTTGTTTTGTATTTTTATACTGCCATCAATAAAGTACTTCTTTGACTTATCTTATCTCTTGTTGATAATGAATGGCACCCAACAGAAACAAATCAGATTTAGAGAATATATAAACATACATGAATTTATAAATCAATAGCAAACACCATCAGTTAGGAAAAAGCCCCTTACTTTTAAGAGATTTAAAGCAAGAAATTGAGTTTGCTAGCTTGAGGTCCTCCTCTAAAACATGTTTATTTTGTAATAGTATTAAGAATACATGATAAATACATAATCATGTAGAAATTGCTCAATTGTAATACCCTCGTTCTACTAGACTCAAACAACACATTCCTTATATACTTCAAAGACGAGAACAAAATAAACCTATAACCCATTCAAGCTTTTAACATGTTTAGAAGAAAGATTGAGGTTATATTTAATATATTATTTTATGTTGTGGATACTTTAGCCTCCATCCATGTTTACAATTGTCCACACTATTTTACACTTGCATTTATGAATATAGTTTTGCTGTGTTTTACACTTTAGTATTTATGTTTATAGTTAGCTTTGATATTTGCTTAATTTATTAGAAAGATTTTCTTTTCATGATCTGATATTTCCTCAAATGTTCTTATTATTTATGGGGCAGTACTTACTGGTGCTTGAAATTCAAATATTTACTAAATATTCAATTCAGATAACATTTGTTTAAAACATTTGACAACACATGTATATGAAAAAAAATGATTTATTTATGTTCAATACAATGCATATGTAGGTATTCAGGTAGCGCATCAAACCCTCTCTGATGTCAGTGCCCTCCTCCTCTGCACCTTGAGACTCTGCTGCTGGTGCATTCCACCCATCATCATAGTCCTCTCCATGACTCTCGCAGACGTTATGCAGAGCACAGCATGTCAGCACCATGGATTTCACAATAAACAAGAAAACGATCGCTTCCACATCCTCCATTGTTGTGTGTGTTTTGTGAGTTGTGTCGCATTGAAGATGACGCCACTGCAGTTTTACCCAGCGTCGCTCCGCCAAAAAGCCGACGCCCCGCCTACACTGCGTTGCTACCCCAGGTCCTAAACTGTAATGGAAATGCGCCTGGGACGGCCAGCGAGGCAGCCCGAGGCCTGAGCGAGGACGCTTAAACGGGGCTACCCCGCTGCAGTGGAAATGCGCCATTAAACCCACTATGGTTTTTCTCCAGAGTGAACACGAAGATGTGATTTGAGAGTACTTGGTTGAGTGAAAGTTTTCCCACACTCTTCACACCAGTACGGTTTTTCTCCGGTGTGAATACGGTGATGTGATTCTAGAGCACCTGATGTAGTGAAAGTTTTCCCACACTCTTCACACCAGTAAGGTTTTTCTCCAGTATGAATACGTTGATGTCTTTTGAGATTACTTGGTTGAGTGAAAGTTTTCCCACACTCTTCACACCAGTACGGTTTTTCTCCAGTATGACTACGGCGATGTGATTTTAGAACATCTGATCTCGTGAAAGTTTTCCCACACTCTTCACAGCTGTAAGGTTTTTCTCCAGTGTGAATAATTTGATGTGTTTTGAGATTATTTGATGTCGTGAAAGTTGCCCCACACTCTTCACAGCTGTAAGGTTTTTCTCCTGTGTGAATACGTTGATGTCTTTTGAGAGCACCTGATCTAGTGAAAGTTGCCCCACACTCTTCACAGCTGTAAGGTTTTTCTCCTGTGTGAATACGTTGATGTGATTTGAGAGCAGCTGATTGAGTGAAAGTTGTCCCACACTCTTCACAGCTGTAAGGTTTTTCTCCAGTGTGAATACGTTCATGTGATTTGAGAGCACCTGATGTAGTGAAAGTGTTGCCACACTCTTCACAGCTGTAAGGTTTTTCTCCATTGTGAATACGTTGATGTGATTTGAGAGCACCTGATTGAGTGAAAGTTGTCCCACACTCTTCACAGCTGTAAGGTTTTTCTCCAGTGTGAATACGTTTATGTGATTTGAGAGCACCTGATTGAGTGAAAGTTGTCCCACACTCTTCACAGCTGTAAGGTTTTTCTCCAGTGTGAATACGTTTATGTGATTTGAGAGCACCTGATGTAGTGAAAGTGTTCCCACACTCTTCACAGCTGTAAGGTTTTTCTCCTGTGTGAACATGTGATTTGAGGGCACTTGATCTAGTGAACGTTTTCCCACACTCTTCACAGCTGTAAGGTTTTTCTCCAGTGTGAGTATGTTGATGTGTTTTGAGATTACTTGATCTAGTGAAAGTTTTCCCACACTCTTCACAGCTGTAAGGTTTTTCTCCAGTATGAATACGTTGATGTGTTTTGAGAGCACCTGATTGAGTGAACGTTGTCCCACACTCTTCACAGCTGTACGGTTTTTCTCCTGTGTGAATACGCAGGTGGCGCTTTAAATTTCTAGATGTTGTAAAGGATTTGTCACATTGCTGACAGCTGTGACGTCTCTCTCTTCCTTTCGGCTTCTAGAACAGACGGACAGAGAAAGAGAGAAAGTCAATCTAAAAAGCATAAATACACAAGTTAACACAATAAAAACTCACTTAATAAAAACCTTGAGTTAACAAAATACTACTTATCAACGTTTGTCTTTATTATATTTGATACAGTAATACAGCAATATTCTAACCAAAGTATATACCAGAGGTGGGGGACTCGAGTCACATGACTTGACTCGAGTCACATGACTTGCCTATTTTTTGACTTGAGACTTGCTTGACTAACATTGATAAAATACTTGACTTGACCTTGGTATTCATGACTGAGACTTAGGCTTGAGACAGATGACTCGAGATTTGGCCTAAAAATAAAATCTCGATTTCTTTTCTAACTAATGGACAATCTTCGATTTAAACCTTGATTTTTCCCGTTTTTTTCTAAACAAACCAGACCAAGGCAACATTTAAATACATATTTTCTTTATTAACACAATACAAATAAATGAGATTACCAAGTAGTCTAGGCGAACAAATCAGTTGTTCAAGAATAAAAAATAAATTAAAAAACAGCACCACGGCACTTGGCTGTCATTAATGTGCAAAGATTTTTTTTTAAATCAAACTGAAAAAAAAATCTCTTGTAGACCATCCCTGAAAAAACTTGTAAAATGAAATACAACAAATAATAAAAAATGATAATGAATGATAAATGTGTGACTGCTTGAACCCGAACCACTTCCATACGACTGAAGCAGCACCTTTTTTAGGAATGAGTTCTTCATCTGTGTTCGTGGACATTTTACTGTCGGTGAAGCGGTGAGTGTGATTGTAGGAGGCTATGTGACTACCCGATCTGCAGCTCTGCACATGCGCACAGTGTTATAAATTAAAATCAATGTTTTGATGGCACAAGTACCTTAAACACACCGTCAGTTTAAATGCTGTTTTATACTGAAGAACCAGAAGTTCTCGTGCGCAGATAAGCTTTTATTCTGAAAATCCTAAATCTCTGGTTAGCATTTAGCATGTGGCTAATATACCATTTCCTATAGAGGTGAATTTAGTAGCGATATGACACGGAGTGTTGCACACCGAAACCTACTGATCTCAACACTACAACTACTGTATAGACGTCGAGATATTATTATTGCTGAATATTAAATGAAGGTACAGTTTATTTGAATACGTTTGTTTACAGACGTGGGTAGCATGAGACAACATCCGGAACTACCAGAAATGAAACCAGCCGTGAAGTTGTTCCTGTCTTGAGTATTGATCACAGCTCAAAACCAGATTAAATGGAAAGCCATGAAAGAGATAAGGAGGAGAAAAGGCGTGTTTAGTTATATATGTAATGTACAATGTCTGAGTCCTCTGTTATGCTCAACAACGAACACAGCAGATCGGGCAGAGCTGCAGATAGTCACAGGCAATGTGGCTGAGCTTTGTGCGCGTTCTGGAAAGTGAGAGAGTAAGCTACTACGGAGTCCCTGAAAGCCAAACAAATCTGCGGAGTCTAGAAATGTTTTAAAATCGCGATTTTTCGGTTCAGCCATTTCACAAACCGTAGGAAAGTAAAAATGCAAATTAATCGTGAAAACCGAAAAAATCGCCCAGCCCTAGACTCGAAAGGACTTTACTTTTTAAAATAGAATATTTGCATTTGTATTGTACGAAGCACCTGCTTGTGTCCTTCTACCGCTGCGCCGTGGAGAGCATCCTCACCGATTGCATCTGCGTGGTTCCTCAGCTGCACAGCCGCAAAGAGGGGTGCGCTCCAAAGAGTCATCAACTCGGCGCAGAAGATCATCGGTTGCCCCCTCCCCCCCGGAGGCACTGTACAGCTCTCGTTGCCTTAAGAAGGCAGTCAAGATCCTCAAGGACCCTCACCACCCGGGTAACGAGCACTTCGTACGGCTGCGCTCAGGCAGGCGCTTCCGCACCATGTCTTCCCGGACAAACAGACTCACGGTCAGTTTCTTTCCCAGGGCCATATGTGCACTAAACGCTGCTAATATTTAAATTATATAAGCCTTCCGTGCAATACGAGGGGAATCGTGCGATTTAATTTATATATTTATTGATGTACATATTCCCTTTTTTAATTCCCATTTGTTGTTTTTATATTGTCTTGTTGTTTTTATAGTGTCTTGTTGTTGCGTGTTGGCACCTTGAGTCTATTGTAATTTCGTTGTACCTGAACAATGACGAATAAAGATCTATCAAATCTGAGAAGAGCCGCAGCTAAAGAGACGTGGGACGAATGAAGGGATTCTGATTCTGATTACGTTTCGTCTTCCCCTCTTTTTATTTCCAGGTAACTACTACGGGACCCCGAAGCCCCCCGCGGAGCCGAGCCCGGTGCAGCCCGACCTGGTGGATCAGGTTCTGTTCGACGAGGAGTTTGACACCGAAGTTCAGAGGAAACGCACAACGTCTGTCAGTAAAATGGACAGAAAGGACAGCGCAACTCCAGAGGAAGAGGACGAGGACGAGAAAACACCTGCAGTCAACGGCCTGGCTGGTGAGAAACGTCCTCTTCTACTTCTATAGCCCAACGTTAGCCTCCTTTAGCTTAGCGGTGGTGACGTGAAGTCATGTGACCGTGCTGTAGTTCCTTTACAGCCCAACATTAGCCACCTTTAGCTTAGCGGTGGTGACGTGAAGTCATGTGACCGTGCTGTAGTTCCTTTATAGCCCAACATTAGCCGCCTTTAGCTTAGCGGTGGTGACGTGAAGTCATGTGACCGTGCTGTAGTTCCTTTATAGCCCAACATTAGCCGCCTTTAGCTTAGCAGTGGTGACGTGAAGTCATGTGACCGTGCTGTAGTTCCTTTACAGCCCAACATTAGCCTCCTTTAGCTTAGCGGTGGTGACTGAATTATAAGATGAACACCACAATATTATACTATTTCAATTGTGTTCTTCATTTCCCTTGTTTGTTCTTGCTTGTGTTTGCTCGCTTCATGCCTGCATAGCTATAGAAACACTTGAGTTGTTGGTCAAGACACTTTCCATGTGATGAAGACAGATGCCTTCCAGATGGAAACAAGTAGAAAACATTACATTCAGTTGTAACTGCCCAAACAAACATTATGTACACTATTATGGCCCCTGTTAAAAATGTAATGTTATTAACTGTAAGTTGGTTGAAGTAATGCCTCCTCACCCGGAAGCCGACCGAGCAGCAGTCTCATAACACACACGTGCACACAGAAGGATCCACACACACACTATGATTTCAGAGCCCCAGGATTTCGTAGGACTTGACTTGCTTGACTCTCACCCCAGTAACTTGAGACTTGCACATGTATGACTTACTCCCACCTCTGGTAGACAGGAGACAGAAGGAGACGGCATCCTGTCACTGCGAGTCTCAGTGTGCTCCGTTCCTCTTGGGTTTGGTTTTTTTGTCTAAACTTTGTCGTGTCTGTATGAAATGTCATTTTGAGAGACCATGCTTTTGATCCTGTGGATTACATTGGCCTTCTGCAGACCATGTCTGGCCATTCAACTTTCCAAGACACACCTGAGTGACAGCACGAACATGTATGGCGAGGAGCCCCGGCCTCTGCGCTGCTACAGCCGCGAGGCTATGCTAGAGCTACAATGCGATTGGCTTCCTACGAATACACCAAGCCATCTGTGCTCTTCGTTATTGGATGAAATCCCTCGGGAGCCGCTTAGAAACTCCAGGAAAAAGAGACGAGGAAGGAGGGGAGGCGTTCAGAATACGGCGGAGATTCAGCCGGCCACCACTTCCATCCATCATTCTCACAAACCTGCGCTCATTGAGCAACAACGTGGACACTAAGACACACACAAGGTACTGTCATGAATTTCTCGAGGCCTCTTGATTATGTTTCACGCTAAAAAAAAATGTTTCACGGAATGTTGGCTCCAATCTACGATGCCTGAATTTCTCTCTGAAGGACCCGGACTCGCCCTTGTTCGAGCAGACAGGGATGTGAACTCGGGGAAAACCAGAGGAGGCGGTATTTGTGTGTATATTAATGATCTGTGGTGCCGATCATACTCAGTCAAATGTAAAACCTGCAATCCCAACGTAGAAATTCTCGGCATGACGTCAAGACCCTTTTATCTGCCTAGAGAATCCAGGTGTATTTTACAGTTTGTTGTTTACGTGCCTCCCAGCGGCAGAGGACACCGTGTTCACGAGCTGCAACTCAGCCACACACCGTGCTAACAGACGCTAACAGCTAGCTGCAGTACAGATGCCTCTTCACTAATCCTCCATATTAATGATGCAATCCTTCTAATGTACACTCCGCTGGAACTAGTGCTGCGTACCGGTACGCCGAACCGGTACTGGACGTGTAAAAAGTTTCAGTTCAAGTCCGGTTAAAACCGGAACGTCGGGAACCGGTACTTGGACTCGCAAAAAAACTAGCACTTACGTATATTCTGGTGTCGGTGGTTATTTAAACATTCCCTGATAAACGTTATTCAGCGTGAATAAACGAGTGCTAATCCCAGTATGCTCAGTGAACAACATCACATGTCATTTCACCTTCGATTCACAGTTTGAAAACGTAGCATTTCGCCACATGCTAATGCTAACCGGAAGTGAATGATTTTCAGAATAAAAGTATTCAGTTAAGTGTGAACTTCTGTTTTTTTCAGAATAAAACTGATTTAAATTAAATAGTGTATTTAATTCAAAATTACGCCACATCAACATTGATTTTAATTTCTAACAGTATGTATGTACATCACTCTGTATGTAGTATGTACTCCTGTATAATGTACACATGTAGAGTTGTAGAAAAGACATGGTGTACAGTCACTACAGTGCAGCCTATACTGTATAGTAGGTGTGTAACAGTAATGCGTATAGTCTACTCTACACTCTACCTTTCAGCAACGCTTTAGGGATTTAGGCTCAGTCAGCTCAGAGACTGTTTGGTTACTTTAGTTTGGTAAATGAAACAAACGTTTGAACTTCGTAGTAGTTCACTGTAGTTGCTGTCATAAGCCATTTGTAGACTAAGTGGCAAAAAGTGATTTTTTACATTTGTACTTTGTAGAGAAATGTAGACACAAGCTGGAAGGGAGCGCAATAACCCTGACGACTTTGAATTTGATGAGTTAATTTTCAATTGATAATTAGCTCACAATAAGTTCACTTTAGTTACTCACACAACTTGACACAAGCCATGGGTTCAGGTCCGGACTTATAAGTCTGGACCTGAACGTGAATGTGAGTCCAGGTACGCAGCACTACGCAGCTCCAAGCAGACATCTTGGTGTCAAGAATGGCCAAAATGGAAGTAAATCCATCCCTGATTTACTGGTATGCCGCTTTCCTCACCAGTAGAGAGCAACTTGACCAAACCCTGTCATCTGCCATCACAACCTGTAGGGGCCCCAGGGCTGCAGGGAGTTCAGCTGTGCTCTCAGCTTCTGTTAGCTTCTTTTGATGACTTCACTGAACTGCTGTCTATAGTGTGATTTGACTTTGACCGTCTAGTCATTGTTGGTGATTTTAACATCCATGTTGACAACCCCCAGGACAGAGGGGCTAAAGAACTGGGTAGGAGCCAATTAATTGTGGGTATAAAGGTAGGAACCTATGCGTGTTGGTGAGAGGTTCCGCCGGAAGGCCCATACAGTTTTTGACCACACACGGAGAACACACTCACAAGGAGCACACACACAAGGAGCACACACGGAGAACACACTCACAAGGAGCACACACGGAGAACACACTCACAAGGAGCACACACACAAGGAGCACACACGGAGAACACACACACACGGAGAACACACTCACAAGGAGCACACACGGAGAACACACTCACAAGGAGCACACACGGAGAACACACTCACAAGGAGCACACACACAAGGAGCACACACTCACAAGGAGCACACACACAAGGAGCACACACGGAGAACACTCACGAGGAGCACACACACAAGGAGCACACACGGAGAACACACTCACAAGGAGCACACACACAAGGAGCACACACGGAGAACACACTCACAAGGAGCACACACACAAGGAGCACACACGGAGAACACACTCACAAGGAGCACACACGGAGAACACACTCACAAGGAGCACACACACAAGGAGCACACACGGAGAACACATTCACAAGGAGCACACACACAAGGAGCACACACGGAGAACACACTCACAAGGAGCACACACACAAGGAGCACACACGGAGAACACACTCACAAGGAGCACACACACAAGGAGCACACACGGAGAACACACTCACAAGGAGCACACACGGAGAACACACTCACAAGGAGCACACTCACAAGGAGCACACACGGAGAACACACTCACAAGGAGCACACACACAAGGAGCACACACGGAGAACACACTCACAAGGAGCACACACGGAGAACACGCACACAAACACGGGATTAAAAACAAAGCAAAAGGTATTGTGTAAACCATGAATATCGTGTGGTGAATGAAACAAAGAAACCAGTAAAAAATGGAAATAAATGGACCATTTGGAACTGGAAACGTTGGTTCTGACTTTTATTCGGCAACAAACAAGGTGTGCGTCAATTACACCCACCAAGCGGATCCTCAGAGGCTTAAAGCGTTGGCTTAGCCTCTGCAAATAGTCAAAAACGTGCCTTTTTTTGGAGTAACACAAGAGGACATTTTTTCGTTGCGTTTATGGAACGCTGAGAGCGGCTGCTCACCTTCTACCGGACGCAGAGAGGAGGAAAACAACACGCCGGCTGCTCAGCTGGTAGCAGCCACCTGACGCCGAGAGGAGGACGGCTACAACTCGTTTGCTCATCTGCTGCACAGGAAGGCGACAGGAGCAACGCGCCGAAGGGTGCCGGGAAGCTTTTCGCCGCTTGGCACGGAACTACGTTCATCTAAGGAGGTATGTGTAGCGCGCTACAACCGGTTTAAATGGCCATAGGAATTAAGTGGTGTGCACACATCAGGGGCGTAATTCCAATGCATTGGTTGTGAAAGGGATGAACAATAAGCGCTTGTATTGTACTGATTGATTTGTGACAATCCGTTTGACTTTAAGACATTCAAATATGGAGGAGCGCTCTGCGGACATACCAGCAGCTGGCAGCGCGTCAGATTACGCGCTGCCAGCAGCTGGCAAGCTGGATAGCGTGGCCGGCTGTAGTGATGCGCAAAGCACTACGCGGGTAGTTAAACTCTCTGCCAAAGCACTTGCGGAAAAACTTGAGAGGTTGCAAAATGGCAGAAAGGCAAAGCTAAATAAAGCTAGCAAATTAAGAACAAATATGAAAGATTTGATGTTAAGTGCTGAACATGCTAAGGTTCAAAATGCTCTGGATGGTTATATTGAATTGTGTGTTGAAGCCAGGTCTATGCCTGACACTTTAATGGGTTTATTGCCACATGATGAAAGGGAAAGACATGAAACATGGTTTAAAGCCACAATGATGTTCAATGATGAATGTATTGTCCAAATCAAGGTGTGGGTTTGTGAAACCAAAGGTACTGGTGATAATAATGATGAAATCAATCCTGATGACAGTGTTCAAACAAAAGTGACAGCAGTACAAAGTCAAGTACGAATGCATAATCTCCAAACAACTTCACCGCCATCTTCAATCAAATCACCTCTTCGAACCCCTTCAGTCTGGTTTTCGTCCCCACCACAGCACAGAAACGGCACTCGTCAGGGTCCTCAATGACCTCCTCACCTCTGCTGACACCGGTTCCCTCAACATCCTCATCCTCCTCGACCTGAGTGCAGCCTTCGATACCGTGAGCCACAACATCCTGCTCACCCGACTCCAAGACATCGGTATCGAAGGTACTGCGCTCAGGTGGCTCCAGTCATATCTCTCCGACAGATCCCACTTCATCTCCCTCAATAATCACTCCTCTGCCACCGCTACAGTCATCCAAGGTGTTCCCCAAGGCTCAGTACTCGGCCCCCTCCTCTTCATCATCTACATCCTCCCCCTTGGTCAGATTCTCCGCCACTACAACCTGGACTTCCACTGCTACGCCGATGACACTCAAATCTACCTCAGCACCAAATCCCTCCATAACCCCCCCATCACCCACATTGAATCCTGTCTGACTGACTTGAAATCCTGGATGCAAAAAAACTTTCTTAAACTCAACAGCAATAAAACTGAACTCCTCCTCATCGGCTCCAAATCCACCCTCAGTAAAACCCCCAACCTCACACTGACCATCGATGGCACCCCTGTTTCCCCCTCAACCCAGGCACGCAACCTCGGGGTTATATTCGATCCCACCCTCTCCCTTGACTCCCACATCCGCCAAGTTGTCAAAATCTCATTTTTCCATCTCCGCAACATTGCCAAAATCCGTCCCTATCTCACCCGCCCCGCAGCTGAGCGACTCATTCACGCCTTCATCTCCTCCCGCCTCGACTACTGTAACTCCCTCCTTTACGGCATCAGCTCCACCTCCCTTAGTAGACTCCAGCGTGTTCAGAACTCAGCCGCCAGACTCCTCACCCACACTAAATCATGGCACCATATCACCCCGGTCCTCAAAGAACTACACTGGCTTCCCGTTACTCACCGCATCAACTACAAACTCCTGGTCCTTACCTATAAAGCCCTCCACCATCTGGCCCCCCCGTACCTCACTGACCTTCTCATCCCCTACCATCCTCCCCGGACCCTCAGATCCACCTCGGCCGGCCTGCTTTCCACCCCCATTGGCAATCTCCGGAGCTTCGGAGACAGAGCCTTCTCTGTGGCCGCCCCAAAGCTCTGGAACTCCCTCCCCCAAGACCTCCGTGAGTCCGAGTCCCTCACTCTGTTCCAGTCCCGCCTCAAAACCCATCTTTTCACCTCTCTCTATCCGTAAAACACCCCCCACTCATTTTCGACCTCCTCCTGACTGCCACTGTGTTTTGTTTTGTTGTTTTTCTTAGTCTGTTGTCTACCTGCCCCAGTCTATCTACCCCCTCCCCCTCATATTGTAAAGCGTCTTTGGGTTTTATAAAAGCGCTATATAAATCCAATTTATTATTATTATTATTAAGTACAACTTCATCTGCACAAATTGTAGCAGCAGCAGAAAAGGCTGCAAGTGTTGCTCGCATGGCAGGCTTAACTGAGAGGCATGCACTGGAGGAACAGGAGCTACAATTAAAGCGGAAAAAGGAAAAGCTTGATATGGAAACTGAGCTAGCTGTATCTACTGCTAGGCTAGCAGTTTTACAGGGTTCACATTCACGACGTTCCTCGCTTGCACCAACAAATGGAATGAACTCATACCTGGAAAAGGAAAAAAGGAAACTGGCATCGTTAAACATGCTTAACCCCCTGGCAAAGGAGTATGATTCCACATCATGGAAAACATCCTCCAGCAAAGCAACAAAGATGGACATGGGACCAAAGCAAGCTGAAAGGCAGTTTGCATTTAAGGAAGATGCCTATTTACAAAAGCAACATCTGGGAACATCACATGGGTTGATAACTGGTGAATCAACTGCATGGGAAAGTCAACAGGAAAATCACCATCACCAAATCAATCTAATTCCACCTGAAGGTTTATTCACGATAATGCAAAAGCAAAATGAAATAACAGCTGCTGGTTCACCAGCAACGTTTACTGTCTCTACCAGCAAGAGACATTCCTGTCTTTGATGGAGACCTGTTTCAGCACAAGGCTTTCATTAAAGCATTTGAACAAGGAGTGGAAAACAAAGCCAGCAAAGCCGACTGCTTGTACTATTTAGAACAGTTCACAAAAGGACAGCCACAGGAACTGGTTCGTAGCTGCCAGCACATGGCTCCAGAACGTGGCTACGTTGTGGCAAAGGGTCTTTTGCAAGAACATTTTGGGAATGAGTCCAAGATCGCTGCTGCTTACATCGGAAAGGCTCTAGCTTGGCCAACAATAACAAAGGCAGAAGACATTAAAGCACTACAAGCCTATGCTTTATTTCTGCGTGGATGTGCTAATGTGATGGAAGAACTTCAGTACATGCAGGAGTTGGGTATGCCCTCCAATATGAAAATGTTTGTCTTCAAGTTGCCATACAAACTAAGGAACAATGGAGAAACAAAGCTCATAACATCATGGAAGCCTCAAACCACAGAGCTCATTTCATTGACTTGGTCAAATTCATTGAGGCATGTACGAGTCCTTTCTGATCCGATCTTTGGAGACATCGAGGATTCAGGACATAAATCAGTTGCTATCAAATCTTCCAACATGTTTCAGCCACAATCAAAGAACAGAATGAAAGGAAGTAGTTTAGCCGCTACAGCATTCCCAATGAGTGAGGTCGGAATGAAAACGACTAACAACTCAAAACCACAGGAGAGCTTGGTGTGTCATTGTTGTGATCACAACACTCACGTTTTGGACAGATGTAAGCAGTTCAGCAGAAGGAAGCACAGAGACAACATTCCATTTCTAAAGGAGAAAGGAATTTGCTTTGGATGCTTGTGTATTGGACACATAAGCCGGGACTGTAAACAACGCTTGATCTGTGAGGTTTGTGCGCTCCACATAAATACATCTAATGTGGAATTGGGACAAACCGCTAAATCACAAACCCCCCCTCAGACATGTGGACGTACAGGGGCCGGAAAATAAATAAATAAAAAGTTTTAACATGTTTATTTATTGACTTTTCATTCCTGTATAATCATTTTGCGCAAAGATGGCACTGTTTGTCAGAGCACTTCATCCTTCTGGGATTTCATGAAGATCAGCTCCAACGCCTGTGTGTATTGGAACACCTCTGGTGCTGGTCCATTAGCTGCCAGTGTTTCCCACAGATCTGTTTCCCACAGATCTGAAATAGCGCTTGTTAGCAGACCCTTCACGCGATGGCAGAGCGAACAGGTAACAGGCAGGGCCCATAATGATAGCCCTATAGTTTAAATCGACTACCCACACATGAAAATAGTTACTATTTTAAAAAATAAATGTATTTATAAATGTATTTAGGAACCTGTCCATGTGATTTTTAGTGGGGGTCGACCTCAAATCCTCTAGGGGGGTCCAGGGGCATGCCCCCCGGTAAGATTTTATTTTGGAGTTAAATGCATCAATCTGGTGCATTTTGAGGGGAAAATATAGAGACTAGATCTATGGAAACACCTATATTAAACAGGACTGTATACATTTCAATAATCATAAAATCATGGCCATAACCAATAACATACCATTTCCAATATGAACAAAACATTAATTTATTTTTGGTTCATTTATACAATATTAATCTGAACGAGAGAGACGAGTTATTGTTATTACAACGTGACTTCACTATTATTGAGCAACTCCTTTTGTTGGGTCATTTTATTGGGTTAAGTGCATTGTCAGAATAAGTGAGGAATGGATGTAACTTCTGTTAGACAGCTATCATACATGCTGAAGAAATATTGACTGAATGTATGCAATATGTATGGCATTCATAATTTATATCTAATTACATTAACTGTGAATGTCCTTCATTTTATTTCAAATAACAAAATATTTTAATAAAGATATTTGAGACGTTTATGACTCGCGCATGCACGATGCAAATCGGGCCGCCGTCTAGACGTCAAATGTCCTATTGGAGTTTCCGTATGGAGCTGTCAAACATGGCGGAAGTTAAACAAGTACAAACCACAGACTGTCCGTGTCATGGCGAATACAGTAGCTGCTTTATTTATGTCTCAGTATACGGTTTAGGTCACGGTTCAGTCCGGTACGTTTTCGGTATCTCAGAAACAATTACCACAAAACATAAAATATATATATTTAATTTATTATTAAACTGAATATTCACTCAAATAAATACAGAATCTAATGAAATGAACATTGAGTGCAGCTTGTGGAGGAACTGAAATAACCTGCTCTGCTTTCTGCAGGACCTCACAGCTGTTCTCACTGACAGAGACAGAGACAGAGACACCTCCTGTCCTCTCAACTCTTATTAATCCGGTATTAACCCTAACCCTAACCCTTCAGTCGGTTTTCTTTTGGTACCGGTGATATTCACGTTCGGTGATGCCTTTTCAAATGAGTGAAAGCTCGATGTATTGCCAGCCGCGTAACGTATAACTGGATAGTATCTTCATTATTTAAAATATATGACCGGGGCGGTCATTACGGGCGATATTCACTCTTAATAGTTTGATCGGTGCTCTCTATAAAGGCCGATCAGGAGAGCTGGATCGATATGAACCGCGAAGCACACAAAATGGCGACGTCAGAGTTCCCGTTAGCCGGCAAACCTAAATCTCTTCGGTCAAAATAATTTCCCTTTAGCGCAATACCGCTTCAGTTGCGCCACTTATGTGACAGACAAGAAGAGTATGTGACAGACAAGAAGAGTATGTGACAGACAAGAAGAGGATGTGACAGACCAGAAGAGGATGTGACAGACAAGAAGAGGATGTGACAGACAAGAGGAGGATGTAACAGACAAGAAGAGTCAACTCTAATGTCTAACACGTAATGTGGAGGAAGAGATGTCCTGGATGGGTTGATTGTGCGTTGATCTGTTGGTAATGCCTCGGGGTTCCGGTGGTCATGTAAACACATGCATAATGCTGCGCTATACTTTGCGGCCTCACCCGGTTGCATAGCGACACTTATTGTTCAGGTGTCTTTTAATAAGCAGGTAGTCCTATCATTAGCTAGAACTAGCTGCATCTGATCGATATGGACATAAACGCGAGTGAAGTCTGATCTGACGGGAGAGAGAGATCAGCTGCAGCGGTGAGCGGACAAAACACACTTCAGGTTAGGATATCACACGTAGCTATTTTAATGACCTCTCAAACTCCCGTAACTAGTTATAGATATGTTTAGTTTCACCGTCGGGTCCCTCATTACTGGATCCGCGAGCTGCATGATACTGACATGATGGATTGCCCGATGGGGCACCCAGCAGGTGAGGCTTCCTTGCCCGAGCTAGATACTCGACGGCCCCGGGCCATCGGGCAGTCCTTAATGTCGAGCCCTGCGTCACACCCCTAGTAGATGGCGCTCCGAGCTGAATAAGGGCGTCAAATGAAGGCAAGACGCCCGCCTGGCGGAAACGCTGGAATTAGGAATATCTTGTGATGAAGTGCACACTGACCTGAGCTCCAGGGGCCTCCTTCTTCTCCTCCATGCTGCTCATCAGCTGTCCTGATGAAGACCACAGAGCTGCTTCATTATTAATATAATACAAATATTTAGATATAATTCATCACAAACTGTCAGCAGTGAAGAGGAGGAATTCAAAGAGTTTATTCAATGATATGTTCTATTTCTGGATGCTTCTATGTAGTGTTTTATCACACCACGTGCAGTGCCTTGTCTCATCTATGCTGCTGTGACGTAAACATGGTCCAGATGGATCCATTTGGTCAATGTGATGCTAAGCAGAGGAGAACATGATAGAAAGGTCAGATAGTTATTAACGTTACATGCACATGACTTTAACCATTACGATAACAAGTTGGTTTTCTGTGTAAATTATTAATATAATACAAATATGTAGATATAATTCATCGTAATCTGTGTAGCAACTTACATTCTAACTTACAGCTCACAGTTAGTTCACTTTTATTTCATTAAAATGACTTTATTCACATAGAAAGTGACATTAATGGATGTTTGAACCACGGTTATAACGCTATCCGTGTGAAACTATCACTAAGTTAACACAAAAAGCAAACATTAGCTAGTGAGACTGTTTAATGTACTCCATGTATACAGTATTTTCTGTATATCGTGTATTCTTTAGATACTCTAGTGATATGTGTCCTGTGTGTATACTTGCTGCTAATGCTTCATTTGTATTATCTTATTGCATCTTTTAAATATGTTTAACTCGTGTAATGCCTGAAAACACTTCTGCTGCGACACAATCATTTCCCAGTTTAAGATAAATCATTATTTAAATAAAGTATATCTATGTATCTAATGAGCTAAACCGTCGCTTAGCTTAGCGTTAGCAGCTAACTGAAGAACCCCATTCATTTCAATGGGAAAATGCTACGTCGTGGTGAATGGCGATGCTAATAAGCTAGTTAGCATACATTTAAAACCATATCTATGGCAAAGAGCACCAACACAACAACTCAACCCGTCTTAAAGACAACTGGTGTAATAAATAACTAACATAAAGTCAGCTGAGCATTACAAATCAACTGTTACTCCCCAGAGCCGAACTGGAATAATTGTAGCTGTTAGCCGATAGCCGTTAGCTTTCAGACTGTAGCTGTTAGACTTTATTTAAAGATAGTTTGAGACTGTTGTGTTAAATAGGATAACTTCTGATTCGTGATTAACTGTAAGCTAAGCTAACGGGAAACCTCTGCATGTGTTTAATCCACTCACCTCTTCTTCTCTCCTTCTTCTCCTCTCGGTTTTTCGCCATCGTGTGCTCAGGCTCTGTGCACAAGATGGCGTCTATCAACTTCCGGCGGCTGGGTGTGAGGTCTGACCTTAGTCCAAGACAATGTTCTTATTATTAAGGCACTAACACAGACACACAACAAAGAGAAAGCTAGCAGCGTTACCCAGGTCTCAGGGAGACTGCTGCAGCCTGAAGACAAGCTGCAGGGCACAGTGACCCTTCTCAGAGAGGAGCAGCAGCTGCCGCCTGAAGACAAGCTGCAGGGCACATTGACCCTTCTCAGAGAGGAGCAGCAGCTGCCGCCTGAAGACAAGCTGCAGGGCACAGTGACCCTTCTCAGAGAGGAGCAGCAGCTGCAGCCTGAAGACAAGCTGCAGGGCATATTGACCCTTCTCAGAGAGAGTCTCTCTCGACAGGAGGTAGAGATAGTGAAAATGAGAGAAACACGTTCTCACTCACCATCCAGTGAATCATTTCAGCAGATTAAGGGTGAACTCTGCCAGTTAAAGAAAGAATTAAAAACACCAATACAACAACTAAGAGGAGAAGTGACTGTCCTACAGGAGGACAGGGACATTCTAAAGAAAGGAATAACAGCAGTAAAAGAGGAGTTGCACCTCAAACATCAAACCACCCTGAGCCTGAGAGTAGCTCCAGAGCCTCAGCCACAGCACTGCAGCGACCCCAACCTGCCACGAGTAACACACAACTCACTGAGCCAAGGCCTCCAACCAGCAGCCTCCTGCTGCAGCAACCACCATCCAGTAAAACCTCACCAAACCCCACATTGAAACCATTCACCAATGGCCCAGCGCCCCAGCATGAGCCACAACCATCTACCAGCTACCATTCCTCCTTCCACAATCAAAATAACAACCGACACAGAAGCGACTGATGCTGAAGTAATCATTCTTATTGACTCAAATGGAATATTCTTCGATGAAGAACTCTTTCCCGGACAAAAAGTTAAAAAAATATGGTGCCCAAGAACAGATAATGCACTTGATGTTCTCACAAAGGCCAAACTGGGAGAACCAAGCCACATCATTGTGCACACAGGAACTAACAACCTTCGTATAGAGCAAGAGAGAGTAGCTGAATCTGTGACGAGAGTGGCGCTAAGGGCTACGCAGAGTCTCCCAAACTCTAAAATAACTGTCTCCACAATCCTGCCCAGAAGAGATTTCCACCCTCTCACTATCCATAGGATCAATTCGGAGATCTCCAGAGGATGTGCTGTAATGCCCAATGTCCATCTGGCACATCACCCCACCCTCAGCATTCACAGCCTCCATGACCACGTTCACCTCCGTAAGGACATTGTACAAGTCTTTGCTAAGACACTTAAAGATGTGGCCTTAGGATGAAGCCAGGGCGGAGCCTCTGTTAGCCGCGGACGAGCTAGCCAGCATATAACTGGACCACCCCTATCACCACCTGCAAGAGAATATCGCAGATATCCCCTTGGATCAGGCCCCTACCCCCCTCCACCATTATTACCTCACCTTCAGAGCAACCCACCCAGAACCAGAGCCATACAAGCAAGACAGGCCAGCCCCACTCCAATAAACTCAAGGCCCACACCAGGATATCAGCCCTGCCCCCCGTTTCAGCAACCAGCTCAGAAAATAGCTCACACACCTCCTTAGCCTTATATGCACCACACTGATGAGTCAGGTCGTATAAGACTTAACTTAACACACACACACACACACATCCGTTTATCTCATTTTTTAAATGTATTTGTATTCTTCACT
Organism: Champsocephalus esox; assembly: GCA_036324585.1. NCBI lineage: Eukaryota > Metazoa > Chordata > Actinopteri > Perciformes > Channichthyidae > Champsocephalus > Champsocephalus esox. The sequence continues at coordinate 45,178,180 of CM070476.1, read as the reverse complement.
ATGACCACCTCAATGACACCATTCTCCATCTCCATGTGGAACATCCAAGGTATACATTCTTCTCTGTTTGGACAGAAATATAGAACAGATTAATTTTAAGAGAACATTATTATCCTCCAAGAGACCTGCTGTAGATCTGATTCCAACATCCACTGTCCCCCAAATTACAAACAAATTCTTCTGCCCTCCATCAAAAACCCAGCAATTAAAAAAGGGAGAGACTCAGGAGGCATTATAATTTGGCACAAATTCGCACTCTCAAAATATATAACAATAATAAAATCCGAGCCCTCCCGCATCTGGATTAAACTATCCAAAAGCATCACATGTACAGAAAAGGATTTGTTTTATGTACAATATATGTTCCTCCGAGTGACCCTCCTTACTACAGCGAGGAAACATTCCCACACCTCCTCACCCAAATCTGCAGATTTCAGGCCCAAGGAAAAGTGTTGATCTGTGGAGACCTCAACGCACGCACTGGAACCCATCCAGACTCAAACTCAGAGAGTGGTAACAAACATATATTTGAACAAAACTTTCCCCGCAACACCACAAATCTCCCTCGCCATAATTCTGACCCTCAGATAAACAAGAATGGGAAAGACCTGCTCCGACTCTGTCAAGGCCTCGGTCTGTACATTGTTAACGGTGGGTTTAGAGGCGACTCTTTGGGAAGACCCGCCTTCTGCTCGTCTCTTGGCACGAGTACCGTAGATTACGTGATAACTGATCTGGACCCGCTCTCTCTCAGTTCATTTATAGTCAAACCTCTAACACCTCTATCGGATCACAGCCAAATGACTGTGTTCATGAAAAGAACAGAAACTAACAGTCCACAATCTGAACCCAATAACCTGTTTAACATTAAAAGAAAATACAAATGGGCTCCAGACAGTTCCAGAGAGCTATTGAAACGAACACATTCAAAGACTCTCAGACAGCTCTCTGGACACCACATATGACCACGATAAAGAAGGCATAGACCTGGCAGTAAGAACGATGAACCACATCTTCATGAGAACAGCTCATACATCCCAACTGAAGAGATGCAGCAACAAGCCCCCAAAACAAAAACAAATCAACTGGTTTCATGAAGAATGCCAACAAAAAAGGAAAGAACTTAGGAAAAACTCCGGCGGAGCTTTTCGGGCATTCCTGTGGAGGTTGGGGACATTGAACCAGAGTGGTCGGTGTTCAAAGCCTCTATTGCCGAAGCCGCGGCGGGGAGCTGTGGTCTCAAGGTCCTAGGTGCCTCAAGGGGCGGTAACCCTCGAACCTCCTGGTGGACACCGGTGGTCAGGGAAGCCGTCCGACTGAAGAAGGAGGCCTTCAGGGATTTGTTATCCCGGGGGACGCCCGAGGCAGTTGCAAGGTACCGACAGGCCCGAAGGGCAGCAGCCTCATCCGTGGCCGAGGCAAAGCAGCGGGTGTGGGAGAAGTTCGGAGAAGACATGGAGAAGGACTTTCGGGCGGCACCAAAGTTGTTCTGGAAAACTGTCCGACACCTCAGGAGGGGGAAGCAGGGAACCATCCAAGCTGTGTACAGTAAGGATGGGACGTTGTTGACCTCAACTGATGGAGTGTTGGGGCGTTGGAAGGAACACTTTGAGGAACTCCTGAACCCGACAACTCCGCCCTCCATGTTAGAGGCAGAGCTGGAGTATGACGGGGGATCAACGCCAATCTCCCGGGGGGAGGTCACTGAGGTCGTCAAACAACTCCACAGTGGCAAAGCCCCGGGGGTGGATGAGATCCGCCCGGAAATGCTGAAGGCTCTGGGTGTTGAGGGACTGTCATGGTTGACACGTCTCATCAACGTTGCGTGGAAGTCGGAAACAGTACCGAAGGAGTGGCAGACCGGGGTGGTGGTCCCCCTTTTCACACACAGGGGGATCAGAGGGTGTGTGGCAATTACAGAGGCATCACACTACTCAGCCTCCCCGGGAAAGTTCACTCCAAGGTACTCGAAAGGAGGGTCAGGCCGACTGTCGAACCTCAGATTGAGGAGGAACAATGCGGATTCCGTCCTGGTCGTGGAACGACGGATCAGCTTTTTACTCTCGCAAGGATCCTGGAGGGGGCCTGGGAGTACACTTATCCGGTCTACATGTGTTTTGTAGACTTGGAGAAGGCGTATGACCGGGTTCCCAGGGAGTTACTGTGGGAGGTGCTGCGGGAGTATGGGGTGAGGGGGTCTCTACTCAGGGCCATCCAATCTCTGTACTCCCAAAGCGAGAGCTGTGTCCGGGTCCTCGGCAGTAAGTCGGACCCATTTCCGGTGAGGGTTGGCCTCCGCCAGGGCTGCGCTTTGTCACCAATCCTGTTTGTAATATACATGGATCGGATTTCGAGGCGTAGTCGTGGGGGGGGGGTCTGCAGTTCGGTGGACTAAGGATTGCACCACTGCTTTTTGCAGATGATGTGGTTCTGATGGCTTCATCGGTCTGCGACCTTCAGCACTCACTGGATCGGTTCGCAACCGAGTGTGAAGCGGCTGGGATGAGGATCAGCAACTCCAAATCTGAGGCCATGGTTCTCAGCAGGAAACCGATGGACTGTCCACTCCAAGTAGGGAATGAGTCCTTACCCCAAGTGAAGGAGTTCAAGTATCTCGGGGTCTTGTTCTCGAGTGAGGGAACAATGGAGCGTGAGATGGGCCGGAGAATCGGAGCAGCGGGAGCGGTACTGCAGTCGCTTTACCGCACCGTTGTGACGAAAAGGGAGCTGAGCCGGAAGGCAAAGCTCTCTGTCTACCGGGCCATTTTCGTTCCTACCCTCACCTATGGTCATGAAGGATGGGTCATGACCGAAAGAACGAGAGAGCGGATACAAGCGGCCGAGATGGGTTTCCTCATGCATTTTGACTTCACTTTCTGCTCTGTTGTTATATATTTGTTACGGTTTTTTTTCCGGGGGTTGGGGGGGTGCTGTTGAGAGGGTGTCCCACATTGTCCCACATTGTCCCACACAACCATAATCCTTGTCCCACATTTGGTTTGTTGGGATCTGGTCACCCTAGCTGCACTGCGATTTACTGTACGGCTGCCAGCCGCTGATCGACGGGTCGGTTGAAGGCAGAGTTGCCACGCCCTCAAGTTCCTGTCTTTCGCACCGCGCGCTGCTCCTATCAGGGCCAGTGCGCATCTGAGTCGGACGCGCTCCGAACTATTGGGAGACGCACGCCAAGTCTCCAACTGCTTTCTTCCGACCAGAAACACGCTGCGCGTAAGGAAGGGTGAGAAGAGATCACTTTTAACTCCTCTCGGTCTGAGGTGTTCTCGACCGAGAGCGGACCCATAACTATTTTAATTCGGGCCATGTCTTGCTAGGCTGTCACTGCATGGTTAAATGAACAAGGAGAGTATGGGGTGCAAATAGTGCCACTTGCAGTCATTTGCCCACCAGTGCCAGTGACTGTTCCATTTGACTCCTTAGCAGCCAGTGAGTGGGAGAGCATGTTCATTGTGTGATGTGTGTAGTGCTTTCTTTAAATAGACGTGTCATGTGTGTAGTGATTCCCTAATAGAAGTGCCATGTGTTTGCGTTATTTGCATGCTTTGTGACATTTTACTTTTAGTTGTACCATGCATGGTCCCTCCGGCCAGCAGGGGGCGGTAGAGCAGTAGCAGCCTGAAATGACGGGGTGGTATACAGGCACTGCATCACTTGGCCTTGTGATACATTTCCATGTGAGAAGCTTGGCTGATATGGTCCCTTACTATTTATTTAACTGCTAATAAAGATTATTGTGTTACCCGATATCTGCCTGCTCCTCGTGTGTGTGGGTCAATTGGGGGATTAAAAGAACTGGGTGCCAGCAAGTGGGCCATTACATAGCGGGCTCACTCGCGACACATGTGCAGCATCAAGACCGGACACAAGAGAACAGCCTTCATTTCTCAAGAACGGGGTGAAAGACAAGGATGCTGTTTATCACCGGCCCTGTTCAACATCTACATTAACGAACTGGCCACCATCTTAGAGCAGTCCACAGCACCTGGGCTCACTCTCCACAACACAGGGATCAGGTTCCTGCTGTGTGCAGATGGTCTCATCCTGTTAAGCCCCACAGAAGAAGGACTTCAACAGAGGTTAAATATACTGGAAGGTGACTGTCAGACCTGGGCCATGGCAATCAACAAGTAGATTTTAAAAACGTTGTATAGAATAAAAGCTCCCTGCAGGACGTTGTAGAAATGCGTGTGTGCACCACGACAAAAGAGCCTCATTCACTTTACATTGGGGTTGTTTGCGTGGTGCCGACACGTACATGTAACAAAGTTTGTGAGTCCACCACGCAATGCGGTGTTCAGGAGTCGTGGTGGAGTCACGCATTCTGGTGAGATCAGGCAGTGTGTGTAGTCCGTTGCTGTTCAATATAATGATGCATGACGTCTTTAATCAAGTTCATCCAAGTGTGGGGAGATCTTTGTCTGCAGATGATGGGGCTTTGTGGGCAAAAGGCCGCAGTGTAGCGCATGTTGGAAAGAGAATACAAGCTGCAATAGTTGAAGTGGAGAAATGGACAAATACATGGGGATTCAAACTGCCAGTAGCTCAGACGCAGGTCATTTGTTTTACAAAACGGCGTAACATTGCTCCTATATCGTTAAAATTGTATGAGCAGCCTCTTGGTTAATACAATAAGACTTCTTGGTGTTGGTTTGACGGAAAGCTAACATGGAGCAGTCATATAGGAAAAGATCAAAATAAATGTAGAAAGGTCAACAGTGTACTTGGTGTTTGGCCGGGCAGGAGTGGGGAGCGAGTAGGTCATCACCTCTGAATATATATTGGGCGCTCATGAGACCTGTTTTCGATGATGGGTGTGTAGCGTTCATGGCAGCAGCAGAATCTAACCTTAAGAGCTGGATGTCCCACAAGCTCAGGCCCTGAGAATTTGTAGTGGAGCTTTTAAAACATCTCCAGTGTCAGCAATGCAGGTGGAAATGGGAGAAATGCCTTTTCAGCATTATCGAGTATACGATCAGGCAGATCTTCATCTAGAACGGACATAACAAAAGAAATATTTCTAATTGTATATCAAATGCAAATCAAAGGCATAGCAACTGGTTTCCTCTGGTTCCTGCTCATGTTGGTGTGGAGGGTAATGAGCAGGGGGATATTCTGTCCAGACACACACTCAGAAGTATGAACAGAGACATAGAAGTTCCACTCAGCAAAGCGGAGGTTCAAACATTCATTCAGAAATATGCACAAACAACATGGCAAGATCATTGGGACCTTAGTGATACAGGAAGACATCTTTATACAATGCAAAGGGATGTGGGGGATGGAAGGAAGGTGGGGTTTGAAAGAAGGGAGGAACATGTCATTTCTGGGATGAGAATAGGTCATACAGGGCTCAATCAAGTGTGTACACTGCAGCCAGCCAGAAACTGTTGAGCATGTTTTACTGCTTTGCTTTGTTTTTTGCTTTTTATTATTATTCTTAATATTTAAGTCGATACTTTGTTGTTAATAAATTGTATATTTTTTGACTGAAAACCTTCGGCTGCTTATTGTTTTGGATTGCGTCAACCCCGCTCTATAGAGTGCCATTACATACAGGTCTCGATCATACTTGAAGTATAACAGGAAAGCGTCCAACCGGAAAGTGTGTACACTGCAGCCAGCCAGAAACTGCTGAGCATGTTTTACTGCTTTGCAGGAAATATAGTACTCAGAGAAATGTGCTTTTCCAGACACTGGAGAAAGCAACATGCCATGACTTGTCGCTATCAGGGCTGTCAGGGAAACATCAGGCAATATATATTGAGAGATTATTACGTTTCTAAGAGAAATTGATACTTTTAAAATAATCTAGAGATTTGGTTCTTTGTTTTGTTTCTTTTGTTTCTTGTTTTCTGCATAGTCTCTTGTCCACACTCCAGTCCAGTTGGTGGCGGTAATGCACCTACAAGTTGGTTTGCCAACCGCCAATAAACACGAAAGAAGAAGAAGAAGAAAACGAGAGAAGAAGAAGAAGAAAACGAGAGAAGAAAAGTTCTTTGCAATCCTCAAAAACCGAGAGGAGAAGAAGGAGAGAAGAGGTGAGTGGATTAAACACATGCAGAGGTTTCATTCAGTGTATTTACACCTCTTAGCTTACAGTTAATCACGAATCAGAAGTTATCTTATTTAACACAACAGTCTCAAACTATCTTTAAATAAAGTCTAACAGCTACAGTCTGAAAGCTAACGGCTATCGGCTAACAGCTACAATTATTCCAGTTCGGCTCTGGGGAGTAACAGTTGATCTGTAATGCTCAGCTGACTTTATGTTAGTTATTTATTACACCAGTTGTCTTTGAGACGGTTTGAGTTGTTGTGTTGGTGCTCTTTGCCATAGATATGGTTTTAAATGTATGCTAACTAGCTTATTAGCATCGTCATTCATATACACAAAAATAGTCTCAAACTATCTTTAAATAAAGGCTAACAGCTATCGTCTATAACATTATTTTGTGTCATGTTTCTTTAATTCTCTAAGTGCATCGTTTCGCTCTTCAGTAGCCCTGCTGCATTCCTCGTTCCACCATGGCACCACTTTCTCCCTACCCTTGGTTGTTGCTTTGGGTATACTGTTCTCTGCTGCATTTAGTATATGTTGCGTTATGTGGCTTGTGATGACCTCTGTGCTTCCCTCTGATGTTAGCAGGTGTACCGACTCCTCACACCATCTCCTACATTTCCCCCAATCAGCTTTAGCAAAGCACCTCCTGGTTATCTCACCTCCTTCCTGCATCTATACATTATTATTCACTCTAGGAAGCACTGGATAATGGTCACTTCCTGCAGTGGAGTTATTCAAAACAAACCATTCGCATGTATGAACCAAACAGTTGTTACGTCCCGACTAGGGAAGAGGAGAGCAACATACACCAGATTGGAATTGGTAATAATTATAAATGGCTTTATTATACCAGGGTGAAACAAAATGGCAGGCAGGCAGCCTGAAACAAACAAAGTGGCCACAAGGGCGCAAGTTTACATAAACAACCAAACAAGGGAGGACTCTAAAAAGGGAGCCTGTTCACATACAAAGAAATAGATACACTAAATAGTAACTAAAACCCTCACTGTCAAAGTGGTACTAACTAAAGAAAAGGAGGCTGTAAAAAAACACCGCTAAACTAAACAATTACCGTCAATTTAGAGACTCAGATACTCTAATCACAGTCACATCTAATCACATCACACTACAACACACAGACCACACCATTTAACCACAGAGCGAAGAGCAAGTAGCGAGAGGCGTCTGTCCCAGGCTGTGTAGTCGTCTCCAGCAGGTGTGCGTCGGCTGTACGCTGCGATTGGAGTGCGTCGGACCCAGCGTGCTCCAATCACAATCTTCAGGGGGCGGACCAGGAGATGGCAGCCAATCACGACAGGGCAATCGCACAGCTAATTTACATGCAACACACATTAACACAGCTAAGAGGACCAGGAAGGCAGCAGCCGTATCAGTTTGACACTAATGTCAATGTAAACCTTGGAGTGGCGAAGTCCCTCCCCTTCCGGTGGAGATCCATGGGACCTTATTTTGATAAAATTATGTATTGAAGTCAATGGAGAGACAAAGATTATCATTCGATCCCGTTTGAATTGTGCCACGAATTACACATATGATGTTTGTCTATATAAAAGATAATTTTTCAAGTAGTGTCGTAAAACACATTTGTTTGTGTGAAACGCTCAATGAACAATCAATCAATCAATCAATGTTTATTTATATAGCCAAATATCACAAATGTTACATTTGTCTCAGTGGTCTTCACAGTGTGTACAGAATATCAGTATGACAATACGACACCCTCTGTCCTTAGACCCTCACATCGTACAAGGAAAAACTTCCGAAGAAAACCCAGTTTAAAGGGAAAAATGGGAGAAACCTCAGGGAGAGCAGCAGAGGAGGGATCCCTCTCCCAGGACGGACAGACGTGCAATAGATGCCGTGTGTAAATTGAAAAGACAATACATTTGCAACATGAACTACATCTCTGGTCTCGCAGAAAAACACACGTCACCAAGATGGCTGTCACTACTGTCTTGTCAACAAAAGGATTGACTACCCTCACTATCACCACAAGGAAACCCGTCCAGAAGAATGTCACGCAAAGCTGCCTGCCTTCCTTTGATTCTCTCTAAACGACCTGGTCTTTTAATGTTTAATGTCAACCAATCCTGCAGAGAGCATGAAGTAGAACAGATCGGCGATGCTAATGTAGCGTTAGCATTTCTTCCCCGGGCTTAAATTGTGTTAGCTAGGTAGCTAACTTGATCAAGCCACTACTGGTCCTTTCATCAGATGGGAAGCGAAAGAACGAGAAAGACCCATTTCTGGTAAGATAACAACCTGGTACTAAGCACACAGGCATCTCGTTAAAGTTATCTTATCCAGCGCCATATAGATAGAATCTATATGGGCTGTGTTGATGACCCTCTGAAGATGCTGATCTTAGCTATCTCTTAGTGGAGGAAAACAATTGTGACATCACTCTGGGATTAGTAGTCTTTGTAGTTGCGTATTTTTCATAGTCTTATATTTCAACAGTTTTACGACAAACTGTGACTTTTTTTTACATGGAAATTATTATTTAAGATTGACAAACATCATATGTGTAACTCATGGCACAATTCAAACGGGATCGAAAGATACGTCTATCCATTGACTTCCATACATTATTTTTCCGAAATAAGGTCCCATGGAGCGGAAGTAGATGGGCGTGACTTCGCCACTCAATAGATGGGAATTGTTTAATGTAAACTGTGAAAAAAACAAAATATGCTTAATTGCGGCTCCTACACTCTGAAACCCACTATGGTTTTTCTCCTGAGTGAACACGAAGATGTGATTTGAGATGATCTGATCTAGTGAACGTTTTCCCACACTCTTCACACCAGTAAGGTTTTTCTCCTGCGTGAACACGAAGATGTGATTTGAGACTACTTGGTTGAGTGAACGTTTTCCCACACTCTTCACACCAGTAAGGTTTTTCTCCTGTGTGAACACGAAGATGTATTTTGAGAGCACCTGATGTCGTGAACGTTTTCCCACACTCTTCACACCAGTACGGTTTTTCTCCAGTGTGAATACGGTGATGTGATTTAAGATCACTTGATGTAGTGAACGTTTTCCCACACTCTTCACAGCTGTAAGGTTTTTCTCCAGTGTGAATACGGTGATGTGATTTAAGATCACCTGATGTAGTGAACGTTTTCCCACACTCTTCACACCAGTAAGGCTTTTCTCCTGTGTGAAACACGATGATGTGATTTGAGAGCACCTGATTGAGTGAACGTTTGTCCCACACTCTTCACACCCGTACGGTTTTTCTCCAGTGTGAATACGGTGATGTGATTTAAGAGCACTTGATGAAGTGAACGTTGTCCCACACTCTTCACACCAGTACGGTTTTTCTCCAGTGTGAATACGGTGATGTGATTTAAGATCACTTGATGTAGTGAACGTTTTCCCACACTCTTCACAGCTGTAAGGTTTTTCTCCAGTGTGAATACGGTGATGTGATTTAAGATCACCTGATGTAGTGAACGTTTTCCCACACTCTTCACACCAGTAAGGTTTTTCTCCTGTGTGAACACGAAGATGTATTTTGAGAGCACCTGATGTAGTGAACGTTTTCCCACACTCTTCACACCCGTACGGTTTTTCTCCAGTGTGAATACGGTGATGTGATTTAAGAGCACTTGATGAAGTGAACGTTGTCCCACACTCTTCACACCAGTACGGTTTTTCTCCAGTGTGAATACGGTGATGTGATTTAAGATCTCCTGATGTAGTGAACGTTTTCCCACACTCTTCACAGCTGTAAGGTTTGTCTCCAGTGTGAATACGTTGATGTCTTTTGAGATCACCTGATGTAGTGAAAGTTGTCCCACACTCTTCACAGCTGTAAGGTTTTTCTCCAGTGTGAATACGTTGATGTATTTTGAGAGCAGCTGATGTAGTGAACGTTTTCCCACACTCTTCACAGCTGTAAGGTTTTTCTCCAGTGTGAATACGGTGATGTGATTTGAGATCACCTGATTGAGTGAAAGTTGTCCCACACTCTTCACAGCTGTAAGGTTTTTCTCCTGTGTGAATACGCAGGTGGCGCTTTAAATTTCCAGATGTTGTGAAGGATTTGTCACATTGCTGACAGCTGTGACGTCTCCCTCTTCCTTTCGGTTTCTAGAACAGACAGACAGAGAAAGAGATAAAGTCAATCTAAAAAGCATAAATACACAAGTTAACACAATAAAAACTCACTTAAAGTGGACCTATCATGCTATATTTGAACAATATATTGTAGGGCCATGCCTATATAAATAAAGTTTTTTTTTAAAATACTAAAAAGATCGTGCATTTTAGCCACGCCTCATTTCGCTCCATTTGCTCTTTCCAGCGCTGTTTTTGCAGGGGGCTGATTCTGTGAGCTGCAGCTGACCACGCCCCCCTGCAGCTGACCAAACCCCCTTCAGGAGAGGGGAGCGTGCTCTGAGATCAGCTGCTGGGCCGCAGCTGGGAGAAGAGGGGGAGAAAAGGAGATCTCCGTCCACCGTGTTTTATTCTTATAGAAGTAAGAAGAGAAGTAACGGGGTAGAAACCCTCCTTTTCACGCAGCGGTCCAGACATAGACATCAAACGGCGACACAAATTCAGTGTGCAGTTCTTTTGGCATTAGGGCAGGGCAGCGCCATATAGATAGAAGAGTTACGACAACGGAAGTCCAAAAACGGTTATCGTCACGTGGTTCATGTAGACGAGGATCGTTCCCCGGAAGTTCATGGCGGGCAATGTGAATGCATTGATAACAAGAGATAGAACTACGATTTTTGGTAATTATTAGTGAATAAAGGTTTTGATTTGCAATATTTATACAACAAATCGATATGTGTATGTATTTACATCAATATGTTTTAAAAAATAAAATGTGCTAATATTAAGTGATAATATTAGGATTAGTGTGAACAACTAGTTTACATGTTACTAACAGTGCCTTGTTAAAGAGCCTGTTGCTGTTTATTTATAGCTTTGAATTCTTTCAAACCAATATTATCTTCTTAAACGTGTATGGTAGTCAGGAGCATCACTTTCTAATGTTTATTGATACATTTAGAGGGAGGGGATCTAAAGTAATGCTTTAAAATTCAGATTGGATTCATTTCTACCATTTTCTTGAATTCATGGTAGTTTCAGTAATCCCCATGGTAACATAGGACACAAGTTATCTAAATGACTAATGTCATCTTTATGGCTTTCAGAAAGGACAGGAGACCGACAGGTGACTATCAAAGGACTAGCAGCAGCAGCAGCAGGATTAGCAGCAGATGATGATGATGATGTTAAATGTGTTGTTTTAGGAACACCCATTGCAAATACATGGAATTCAATAAACATTGAATAGCATATCATGCAGTTTGTCGGTGCCTTTTCCTCCGTGTTGTCCTGGTTTGCTATGCTGCCTCCTAGTCGCCATCATGGTTTGCTGTGCTGCCTGGGGATGCTCAAATCGCTCCGAGAAAGGAGTACGAATGTACGGCTTCCCCACTGACACAGAGCGGAGGAAAAAATGGCTGGCTCAAGTCAGCAGGAGCAATTTCACGACCAACAGCAACAAAATATGTGATGTAATTATATACAAACACTGCATTTGCACTTTTTCACAAAACGAAAACCACACCATTGGGAAAGCTTAATGTTTTGTTTAATACAAAAAAACAGGGAAAGGCTTGAAAAACACAGAGTTGAGACTCAGGGTGCAGGGTGAGGGTCTCAGTGCAGGTATTCAGGCTCCATGGAATCCCCCTCTGGTTCTTGTGCTGAAAGAGGGAGTAACAGACAGGAGAAAGGGTTATACACACCTATATAGCACACCTATTGGATGGGAAATGCCTGGGGAGATAAGGTGTTTACTATAAAACAGTAGTATTAAACTTACCTTGTGTTTTCACTCTCCCTTTGCCATCAATCCAGAATCAGCTGAGCTGCAACATTATACAGACGGGTAATAATCAACAGAATCACAAGGACACAATATGGCTCTGCTAAAAACACTCACTCTTACACGCACCACAGTTATATTTATCTAATATTTAACTCCACCCCCACATACAATCCCGTTTAGAAGCCCCTCTTCTCTAATTCAACATGTTGGACGAAATGACATTAAGAGAACGGAATTTACAATTAAAAGGCTGTTCAACGTGTGTTGCTAACTTGCTTCGGTATGCTAGCTTAATCAGTTGTCTGTAAACGTTCCCTAAATCTACTAATTTAGGGATAATCCACTGACATCCTTTAATACACATGTTCATTAGAATCAGATGTACTGATAATATCCGCAATATAAATCTTTAAACTTCTTCTTACCTTTAAAAGTCCGTCACGAACGGTCTATTATGCTGCAACTCCACAGCTCTGCCAGCCTTGGCGCTAACTTCCGGGGAACGATTGAGAGGCTCCACGATCCGCCATTGCTGTAAAAAAGTGGTCCATTGGAGTGAACGGAGATGTCGTAACTCTTCTATTAAATGGCTCTGGGGCAGGGATATCTAGATACTTCCCAAGGTTTAACGTAATAGAATATAATTCCTTAATTGTCATCGCACCAGGTAGAACGAAATTTAAAAAAGCAATCCTCGCAGTGCATTTCCACATAAAACGAATAAATATATTATCTATATAAATATATACACATTAAACATGCTCACACATCCATACATGCCCGCACATTATTTAAATAGTTTACAAAATAAACAAATAAAAAACACAGGGATGATATTTTGCATCTCTGATGTCGATCATTAGTTAATACAACTATTAAAAAATAGTGCCGTTGGAAGTTGTAACCGTTCAGTTCAGCGTTTGACGGTGTTCAGTTCTCGTATGGCTCTGGGGTAAAAACAGTTTTTCAGTCGGTTTGTTCTTGATTGAATCGACCTGTAGCGTCTACCGGAGGGCAGAAGAGCAAACAGGAAGTGTCCAGGGTGTGAAGAGTCTGCAATTATTTTGCCTGCTCTGTTGAGGCAACGTTGGCTGAAGAGTTCCTCCAGAGAAGGCAGTGAGCAGCCGATGACCTTCTGGGCTGCGTTGATGACCCTCTGAAGGGCTTTCCTGTCCTCTTCTGAGCAGCTGGCACACCACGTGGTGAGGCAATATGCCAGCACCCTCTCTATGGAGCAGCGGTAGAAAGACACCAGAAGCTTCTCCTCCAGGTGCTTTGTCCTGAGGATCCTCAGGAGGTGGAGTCGCTGCTGGGCCTTTTCACAGATGTTGTGGTGTTGATAGACCAGGATAGATCTTCAGCAATGTGTGTGCCGAGGAACCTGAAGGCGGGAACCCTTTCCACACAGTTGACGTTGACGTGCAGTGGATCTGGTGTTGTGCTGTTTTTCCTGAAGTCTATAATGAGTTATTTTGTCTCGATGGAGTTCAGAACAAGGTTATTATCTGAACACCACACCGCCAGTCTCTGGATTTCATCCCTGTAGGCTGACTCATCTCCTCTTCTGATCAGTCCAACCACGGTTGTGTCGTCCGCGAACTTGACGATGGTGTTGGTGGGGTGAGTGGGGGCACAGTCATAGGTGTACAGGCAGTAGAGCATGGGGCTCAGCACACAGCCTTGTTGTGAACCGGTGCTGAGTGTGAGGGCGGAGGAGAGGTGAGGGCCTATTCTCACTGTCTGGGGCGGTTAGTTAGGAAGTCCTTAATCCATTGGCAGATGTTTGGGGAAAATC
>CM070476.1:45142481-45163931 GCA_036324585.1 Champsocephalus esox | reverse complement strand
GATGCGGGAGGGCTCGGATTTTATTATTGTTATATATTTTGAGAGTGCGAATTTGTGCCAAATTATAATGCCTCGTGAGTCTCTCCCTTTTTTAATTGCTGGGTTTTTGATGGAGGGCAGAAGAATTTGTTTGTAATTTGGGGGACAGTGGATGTTGGAATCAGATCTACAGCAGGTCTCTTGGAGGATAATAATGTTCTCTTAAAATGAATCTGTTCTATATTTCTGTCCAAACAGAGAAGAATGTATACCTTGGATGTTCCACATGGAGATGGAGAATGGTGTCATTGAGGTGGTCATAGTGAAGAATACAAATACATTTAAAAAATGAGATAAACGGATGTGTGTGTGTGTGTGTTAAGTTAAGTCTTATACGACCTGACTCATCAGTGTGGTGCATATAAGGCTAAGGAGGTGTGTGAGCTATTTTCTGAGCTGGTTGCTGAAACGGGGGGCAGGGCTGATATCCTGGTGTGGGCCTTGAGTTTATTGGAGTGGGGCTGGCCTGTCTTGCTTGTATGGCTCTGGTTCTGGGTGGGTTGCTCTGAAGGTGAGGTAATAATGGTGGAGGGGGGTAGGGGCCTGATCCAAGGGGATATCTGCGATATTCTCTTGCAGGTGGTGATAGGGGTGGTCCAGTTATATGCTGGCTCGCTCGTACGCGGCTAACAGAGGCTCCGCCCTGGCTTCATCCTAAGGCCACATCTTTAAGTGTCTTAGCAAAGACTTGTACAATGTCCTTACGGAGGTGAACGTGGTCATGGAGGCTGTGAATGCTGAGGGTGGGGTGATGTGCCAGATGGACATTGGGCATTACAGCACATCCTCTGGAGATCTCCGAATTGATCCTATGGATAGTGAGAGGGTGGAAATCTCTTCTGGGCAGGATTGTGGAGACAGTTATTTTAGAGTTTGGGAGACTCTGCGTAGCCCTTAGCGCCACTCTCGTCACAGATTCAGCTACTCTCTCTTGCTCTATACGAAGGTTGTTAGTTCCTGTGTGCACAATGATGTGGCTTGGTTCTCCCAGTTTGGCCTTTGTGAGAACATCAAGTGCATTATCTGTTCTTGGGCACCATATTTTTTTAACTTTTTGTCCGGGAAAGAGTTGTTCTTCATCGAAGAATATTCCATTTGAGTCAATAAGAATGATTACTTCAGCATCAGTCGCTTCTGTGTCGGTTGTTATTTTGATTGTGGAAGGAGGAATGGTAGCTGGTAGATGGTTGTGGCTCATGCTGGGGCGCTGGGCCATTGGTGAATGGTTTCAATGTGGGGTTTGGTGAGGTTTTACTGGATGGTGGTTGCTGCAGCAGGAGGCTGCTGGTTGGAGGCCTTGGCTCAGTGAGTTGTGTGTTACTCGTGGCAGGTTGGGGTCGCTGCAGTGCTGTGGCTGAGGCTCTGGAGCTACTCTCAGGCTCAGGGTGGTTTGATGTTTGAGGTGCAACTCCTCTTTTACTGCTGTTATTCCTTTCTTTAGAATGCCCCTGTCCTCCTGTAGGACAGTCACTTCTCCTCTTAGTTGTTGTATTGGTGTTTTTAATTCTTTCTTTAACTGGCAGAGTTCACCCTTAATCTGCTGAAATGATTCACTGGATGGTGAGTGAGAACGTTTTTCTCTCATTTTCACTATCTCTACCTCTCTGAGAAGGGTCACTATGCCCTGCAGCTTGTCTTCAGGCTGCAGCTCCTGCTCCTCTCTGAGAAGGGTCACTGTGCCCTGTATGTTGTCTTCAGGCTGCAGCTCTTGCTCCTCTCTGAGAAGGGTCACTATGCCCTGCATGTTGTCTTCAGGCTGCAGTTGCTGCTCCTCTCTGAGAAGGGTCACTATGCCCTGCATGTTTTCTTCAGGCTGCAGCTCTTGCTCCTCTCTGAGAAGGGTCACTATGCCCTGCAGCTTGTCTTCAGGCTGCAGCTCCTGCTCCTCTCTGAGAAGGGTCACTGTGCCCTGTATGTTGTCTTCAGGCTGCAGCTCTTGCTCCTCTCTGAGAAGGGTCACTATGCCCTGCATGTTGTCTTCAGGCTGCAGTTGCTGCTCCTCTCTGAGAAGGGTCACTATGCCCTGCATGTTTTCTTCAGGCTGCAGCTCTTGCTCCTCTCTGAGAAGGGTCACTATGCCCTGCAGATTGTCTTCAGGCTGCAGCTCCTGCTTCTCTCTGAGAAGGGTCACTATGCCCTGCAGTTGTCTTCAGGCTGCAGCTCCTGCTTCTCTCTGAGAAGGGTCATTGTGCCCTGCAGTTTGTCTTCAGGCTGCGGCTGCTGCTCCTCTCTGAGAAGGGTCAATGTGCCCTGCAGCTTGTCTTCAGGCGGCAGCTGCTGCTCCTCTCTGAGAAGGGTCATTGTGCCCTGCAGCTTGTCTTCAGGCTGCAGCTCCTGCTCCTCTCTGAGAAGGGTCACTGTGCCCTGCAGTTGCCTTCAGGCTGCAGCAGTCTCCCTGAGACCTGGGTAACGCAGCTAGCTTTCTCTTTGTTGTGTGTCTGTGTTAGTGCCTTAATAATAAGAACATTGTCTTGGACTAAGGTCAGACCTCACACCCAGCCGCCGGAAGTTGATAGACGCCATCTTGTGCACAGAGCCTGAGCACACGATGGCGAAAAACCGAGAGGAGAAGAAGGAGAGAAGAAGAGGTGAGTGGATTAAACACATGCAGAGGTTTCATTCAGTGTATTTACACCTCTTAGCTTACAGTTAATCACGAATCAGAAGTTATCCTATTTAACACAACAGTCTCAAACTATCTTTAAATAAAGTCTAACAGCTACAGTCTGAAAGCTACCGGCTAACAGCTACAATAATTCCAGTTCGGCTCTGGGGAGTAACAGTTGATCTGTAATGCTCAGCTGACTTTATGTTAGTTATTTATTACACCAGTTGTCTTTAAGACGGTTTGAGTTGTTGTGTTGGTGCTCTTTGCCATATATATGGTTTTAAATGTATGCTAACTAGCTTATTAGCATGGCCA
Source organism: Champsocephalus esox (assembly GCA_036324585.1). Lineage (NCBI taxonomy): Eukaryota > Metazoa > Chordata > Actinopteri > Perciformes > Channichthyidae > Champsocephalus > Champsocephalus esox. Next base: position 45,160,969 of record CM070476.1, on the reverse strand, counting down.
CTCACCACGACGTAGCATTTTCCCATTGAAATGAATGGGGTTCTTCAGTTAGCTGCTAACGCTAAGCTAAGCGACGGTTTAGCTCATTAGATAAATAGATATACTTTATTTAAATAATGATTTATCTTAAACTGGGAAATGATTGTGTCGCAGCAGAAGTGTTTTCAGGCATTACACGAGTTAAACATATTTAAAAGATGCAATAAGATAATACAAATGAAGCATTAGCAGCAAGTATACACACAGGACACATATCACTAGAGTATCTAAAGAATACACAATATACAGAAAATACTGTATACATGGAGTACATTAAACAGTCTCACTAGCTAATGTTTGCTTTGTGTTACCTTAGTGATAGTTTCACACGGATAGCGTTATAACCGTGGTTCAAACATCCATTAATGTCACTTTCTATGTGAATAAAGTCATTTTAATGAAATAAAAGTGAACAGACTGTGAGCTGTAAGTTAGAATGTAAGTTGCTACACAGATTATGATGAATTATATCTAAATATTTGTATTATATTAATAATAATTTACACAGAAAACCAAGTTGTTATCGTAATGGTTAAAGTAATGTGCATGTGACGTTAATAACTATCTGACCTTTCTATCATGTTCTCCTCTGCTTAGCATCACATTGACCAAATGGATCCATTTGGACCATGTTTACGTCACAGCAGCATAGATGAGACAAGGCACTGCACGTGGTGTGATAAAACACTACATAGAAGCATCCAGAAATAGAACATATCATTGAATAAACTCTTTGAATTCCTCCTCTTCACTGCTGACAGTTTGTGATGAATTATATCTAAATATTTGTATTATATTAATAATGAAGCAGCTCTGTGGTCTTCATCAGGACAGCTGATGAGCAGCATGGAGGAGAAGAAGGAGGCCCCTGGAGCTCAGGTCAGTGTGCACTTCATCACAAGATATTCCTAACTCCAGCGTTTCCGCCAGGCGGGCGTCTTGCCTTCATTTTGACGCCGTTGACGCTGAAGGTCAAACCCAACTCCCGCTAGCATGTAGCCTCCACCGCTCGCAGAGAGTTCAGACCGAGCCAGAGCTATTACCAACGCCAAGTGTCCTCGTGTTGCCATGGTAGCAAAGCGCTACCTGGCTGTGCTGCCTCTGTCCCTAGAGAGGGTGCTCTCCACAGCAGGAGACATGCTAGTGCAGCTGATCTGCCCTTTCTGCAGCCATGTGGACGAGTTCATCTTTCTTTAGACGACATGAAAACACAACGACAAGCAAGTCCTGCTGCCAAGCTGCTGCTCAGGAACAGTGCAGTTCAGATGCAGGTTATTTCAGTTCATCCACATGCTGCACCTCAATGTTCATTTCATTAGATTCTGTATTTATTTGAGTGAATATTCAGTTTAATAATAATTTAAAAATATATATTTTATGTTTTGTGATAATTGTTTCTGCGGTACCGAAAACGTACCGGACTGAACCGTGACCTAAAACCCGAGGTGCATACGGAACCAAAATGTTTGTGAACCGTTACACCCCTACCGTATACAGACCAGTGTGCGGGAAAGTACACGTCCCACCGTCCGGGACGTTTTATTCACAATATCGGACAAGTAGATCTTTCAATCGACTCGTCCGGCGGACAAGGGACGTTGTTGGCCCCGATGTATTGACAAGTTATGGATACATTCAGTTACAAAAGGCAGAACTCATTCGCACATTGTACGTGTCCGCCATTGTTCGTTGAGAAATGTTAGTTTGGGTTCTGCTTGTGGATTCCTAAATGCATCTCGCCGCTTTCTGTGCAGTTAGACGGGGCGGGCGGGAAGTGCAGCCCAGAGGCCGGGTCGGGAAGCAACACTCGGTTCAGAGCAGGAACACATAACAAGTGTCCGGTACCGGATTAATAAGAGTTGAGAGTCTGCCTGCCTGCCTGCCTGCCTGCCTGCCTGCCTGCCTGCCTGCCTGCCTGCCTGCCTGCCTGCCTGCCTGCCTGCCTGCCTGCCTGCCTGCCTGCCTGCCTGCCTGCCTGCCTGCCTGCCTGCCTGCCTGCCTGCCTGCCTGCCTGCCTGCCTGCCTGCCTGCCTGCCTGTGTCTCTCTCTCTCTCTCTCTCTCTCTCTCTCTCTCTCTCTCTTCCATTTCCATATATGCACTGATGAGTGAAGAGGGTGATTTTGTAGTCAATCCTGACTGAGACCGGGAGTCAGTGCAGTGATTTGAGGATGGGTGTGATGTGTTCGTACTTCCGCACTCTCATCAGGATCCTAGCAGCTGTGTTTTGGATGTATTGCAGCTTCTGGATGTTCTTGCTAGGAATCCCAATGAGAAGTGCGTTACAGTAGTCCAGCCTGGAGGAGAAAGGCGTGGACAAGCTTTCCAGCATCTGGCAGACTGAGTGTGGGGCGGAGTTTCGCAATTTTTCTCAGGTCGTAGAAAGAAGTCTTGCATATTTGCTTGATGTGGGCCTCAAAGGTCAGGTGAGGATCCATTTTAACTCCCAGATTGGTAACCGTTGTTGAGAGTGGAATGTTCTGACCGGAGAAGGTGATGCTGGTGATGGCAGATGAACGGACCTGATGTGGAGTGCCAATAAGAATGGCTTCAGTCTTGGAGCTGTTTAGCTGGAGGAAGTTGTGCTTCATCCACACCTTTATCTCCTCCAGGCATGTGGTTATTGTGGATGATGGCAGAGGTGCAGAGGGGGTTGGGTTTGCTCTGATGTAGAGCTGTGTGTCATCAGCATAGCAATGGAAAGATATTCCATGCCGGCTGATGACACGACCAAGGGGGGATATGTATATGGTGAAACCACAGGGCAGCCTCCCTGTCTGTGTCCTCGCGCTGTCCTCACATCCCCGGACCCCCAGACTCGGAGGAGCAGGGATGTCAGTATTGTTTATGAAGCAGGGTATAGAAAGTACATTATTGAGATGAAAATACTATGTATTCACTTTTCCAAACAGTGAGCAGCTGGGCAGCTGCAGCTGTGTGAATAAATGCGTGCAAGCGTCTTTGAGTTGTAGAAAGCGCTAGGCCTATAGGCTATAAATATAATGTATCGTTATTAGGCCTATGTGTTGGACATGTGTGGTGGGACTGTGTCTCCCAGCAGGCTGCAGTGTAGCATCAGAGGAGACTGGGCCAATCGTACATTCTCAAACTGAACCACTTGGAGCTAACTAAACAATGCAGAGAGTATTTTTATATAATTGTGTTCAATCACCGTAAGAAATGCAACAGTATGAAGTGATTTGTAAATAGAATACCGATCTGACTTAATGTTTTCATAAATACATTTTTCTCCCAGTTTGTCACGGGACTTATTTTGACCCTCTCAAAGAACCGGAACCGAAAATAACCGAATCGAAAATAACCGGAATCGTTAAAATCCAAACGATACCCAACCCTTTGTGTGATGCAGTGAAATCTCACCGCTCACTTACGTTAGCGGTGTCATAAAAACCGTGGGGGAAAAGTAAAATACGATGGCGAAGAAGAAGATTCCAGTGGCCCAGATTTTTGTCCATTCTGGACGAGTGAAAAACGTATTCGGACAAGTACATTGCCAAACTCACTTGTCCGTGCACAAGTACTCTCTAAAAACGTGTTCTCACACTGCAGACATAAATAAAGCAGCTACTGTATTCGCCATGACACGGACAGTCTGCGGTTTGTACTTGTTTAGCTTCCGCCATATTTGACAACTCCATACGGAAACTCTAATAGGACATTTGACGCTGCATCGTGCATGCGTGAGTCATGAACTCTGAAATATCTTTATTAAAATATTTTGTTATTTGAGATAAAATGAAGGACATTCACAGTTAATGTAATTGGATATAAATTATGAATGCCATACATATTGCATACATTCAGTCAATATTTCTTCAGCATGTATGATGGCTGTCTAACAGAAGTTACATCCATTTCTCACTTATTCTGACAATGCACTTAACCCAATAAAATGACCCAACAAAAGGAGTTGCTCAATAATAGTGAAGTCACGTTTTAATAACAATAACTCGTCTCTCTCGTTCAGATTAATATTGTGGGGTTTTTTGAGTGTTCTTGTCAAATGTCCCATTAGAGTTGCCGTATGGAGTTGTCAAATATGGCGGACCATCTCGCACATGCGCACTGCAGATGGGGCAGGGCTGCAGATCGGGTAGCGACACACATTGAGGATGACGTCGCGGCTCCGCCTACACTGCGTTACTATAGTTACTGCCCCAGTTCCTAAACTGTATTGGAAACGCAGCATAAAGTGAGCCTGGCCTACCAAGGCCTAACTATACCGTGCGAGGCCCTGCAGTGGAAATGCGCAGTGGATGTCATCGAAGACCTTTCCAAGAGCGGTCTCAGTGCTGTGGTTTGGACGAAAGCCTGACTGGAACACATCCAAACAGTTATTTACATGCAAGAAATTACTCAACTGTTGAAAAACTACTTGTTCAATGACCTTACCTAGAAATGGGAGGTTTGATATGGGCCTGTAATTGGTCATTACTGAAGCATCTAGATTATTCTTTTTTAAGAGCGGTTTAATGACTGCAGTTTTCAGGGCCTGTGGAAAAACACCTGAGTGAAGAGACTTGTTTACTATGTGAAGTAGATCTGAGGCCATGCAAGGAAAAGCATCTTTGAAGAACCCTGTTGGAATAATATCAAGGCAGCAGGAGGAGGACTTCAGAAGTTGAATAACGTCCTCCAGGTTTCTAGTGACTGATGTTGCGCTCTCTGATCATTCCTTTGAGCTCTCAAAGGAATGGTCAGAGAGCGCGACATCAGTCACCACAACCTCAGAGATATTCAGACCCTTTGAGATCATCAAGTCCAGAGTGTGCCCCTTGCTGTGCGTGGGCTCCGTCACATGCTGAGTCAGTCCATTGAATTGATCTATCTAAAACAAGGGACAATGTTCATTAAGCAACATATTAAAAACATGTAAAAGCACTCGATTAGCCAACAGGCTAGTTTTCACCGATAGTCCCTTTGCCAGATGGTGACATCCTTAAAGCAACAATAAAAATACCACGACATTGTTATACCATTGTACATATTTACAATAGATGACATCACTGAATACAGATGAGAGCAAGTCATGATAATAAATACAAAATGTACAATACGCACTCATACACACACCTAGCTTAGCTGCTGCAGATGATAGCAAGTCTCTAATGTATCTGTAATTTGACAGATTGGACTTTACTTTATTGCAGACCTTTTTGATATGGGTTTGTGTAATTGAGGTTTGTGTCAATATGTACTCCTCAGTACTTGTACTCCGAGACAACCTGAAGTCTCCTTCCAGAAAAGAAAACATCTTGCTCTGTTATAATGCTGTGGCCCTTGGAGAAGAACATACACACTGTTTGAGACATTTGGTTGCAAACAGTTATTGTTAAGCCAGGATGTAGTATTCTCCAACACATCAGTGACCTTGGTAGCAGCCTCTTCTGCGGTTCTGCCATGAGTAAAAACAACTATCATCAGCATACATTACATTCTCCACACACAGAAGGCAGATCATTTATGTACATACTAAACAGGATTGGGCCCAATACAGAGCCCTGTGGTACTCCAGTTGACAAACACTAGACTTATGGTTCTCAATTTGAACACAAGGAGCTGTTGTTGAGATGATTGATGATTTGTTCGGCAATCAATTTCTCAAATACCTTGGATGCTATGGGTAAGATACTGATGGGCCTATAGTTGGATGTCATGAGAGGGTCCCCACCATAGCTATCAAGAACACAAAACAGTTCTTTAGCCCCTCTGTCCTGGGGGTTGTCAACATGGATGTTAAAATCACCAACAATGACTAGACGGTCAAAGTCAAACCACACTATAGACAGCAGTTCAGTAAAGTCATCAAAAGAAGCTACAAGAAGCTGAGAGCACAGCTGAACTCCCGCAGCCCTGGGGGGCCCTACATTGGTTGTGATGGCAGATGACCGGGTTTGGTCAAGTTGCTCTCTCTTGGTGAGTAAAGCGGCATACCAGTAAATCAGGGATGGATTAACTTCCATTTTGGCCATTCTTGACACCAAGATGTCTGCTTGTATTGTGTTGCTGCTGAGAAGTCTAGGAAGAGGGCTCTTGCATAGGTGTGGCGTTTATCTAAATGTTTAGTGATGATGTGAACCAGAGCAGCAGCAGTACCACCCCCTTGCTTATAGGCACATTGGTATGGATCAAGTATGTCTCACACTTTTTTGGGGTCCTTGGCTTTAAAAGCATTTCCCAAAAGCTCTCTGTGTGTTTTGATTCCCTCAATTTGACTTTCAGTTCTTTCTCTGTCTGTTCAAGTGCTCCATAGTCTTTGTTTTATGTCCTTAGTCACATATGATGTATTACTTTCTCTTCTGGTTCCCTTGAGGTTGGTCTTATCCACTGGTATCATATTCACAACATTATGATCAGAGGTCAGTATTGGTGTCTGTATTTAGACACATAGGCTCCTTTATCATTAACAAAGCATTTGTCCAGGATATTGTCTTTCCTGCTGTGATCCCTAACACACTGCTGGAACCCAGGTAACAGTCTCCAGGCGACATTGCTTCATGTCCCGAGCACTATTGCCGGTGCATCGGGGTGGCTGAGTTGCAGCTCGTGAACAGTGTCCTCTGCCGCTGGGAGGCACGTAAACAACAAACTGTAAAATACACCCGAATTCTCGAGGCAGATAAAAGGGTCTTGACGTCATGCCGAGAATTTCTACGTTGGGATTGCAGGTTTTACATTTGACTGAATGGCCAGACATGGACTGCAGAAGGCCAATGTAATCCACAGGATCAAAAGCATGGTCTCTCAAAATGACGTTTCATAAAGACACGACAAAGTTTAGACAAAAAAACAAAACCCAAGAGGAACGGAGCATACTGAGACTCGCAGTGACAGGATGCCGTCTCCCTCTGTCTCCTGTATACCAGAGGTGGGAGTAAGTCATACATGTGCAAGTCTCAAGTTACTGGGGTGAGAGTCAAGCAAGTGAAATCCTGTGTGTGTGTGTGTGTGTGTGTGTGTGTGTGTGTGTGTGTGTGTGTGTGTGTGTGTGTGTGTGTGTGTGTGTGTGTGTGTGTGTGTGTGTGGTTAAAACGTAGCGGTCGCTCGTTGGCTGTTCTAATGAAGGTAAACACAGTGAAGGCACAGTTCTGATTCTGCTGAGTGACACGTTACTGCCTCCTGGTGCTGCAGAGATTTCATGAAGTGAAGGAGGGTTTCTTCTATGAAGCAGCAGATACTGTGAGAGTCAGACATGAATACATAGGTCAAGGCAGACTGGTTCACAGACTCTCCTGTTTTGTCGATCCGGTGCTTGAACAAATAATTCTACACCCCTGGCCGAAATGTCCCTAAAATGAAGTCCGAGTTTGAAATATCTCAAATAATGTATGTATTTCCCCACATAAACATAACAGTCTGCAATGAAACGCCCGTCTCCTGTGCGCTCCACTTCCTACTTTCTCCTGCGAACGAGAGACTTTCTCTCTTTTTTTTCTTTCATTTCCCTCGAGGTGCTTCGTACAATACAAATGCAAATATTCTATTTTAAAAAGTAAAGTCCTTTCGAGTCATCTGTCTCAAGCCTAAGTCTCAGGTCATGAATACCAAGTCAAAGTCAAGTCGAGTCTTTTATCAATGTTAGTCAAGCAAGTCTCAAGTCAAAAAGTTGGCAAGTCAAGTCATGTGCCTCGAGTCAAGTCATGTGACTCGAGGCACATGACTTGACTATTTTTTGACTTGAGACTTGTGTGACATTATCAAACATAATAAAGACAAACAGTTGATAAGTAGTATTTTGTTAACTCAAGGTTTATATTAAGTGACTTTTTATTGTGTTAACTTGTGTATTTATGCTTTTTAGATTGACTTTCTCTCTTTCTCTGTCTGTCTGTTCTAGAAACCGAAAGGAAGAGAGAGACGTCACAGCTGTCAGCAATGTGACAAATCCTTTACGACATCTAGACATTTAAAGCGCCACCTGCGTATTCACACTGGAGAAAAACCGTACAGCTGTAAAGAGTGTGGGACAACTTTCACTAGATCAGATGCTCTCAAATCACATCAACGTATTCACACAGGAGAAAAACCTTACAGCTGTGAAGAGTGTCGGACAACTTTCACTACATCAAGTCATCTCAAAACACATCAACGTATTCACACTGGAGAAAAACCTTACAGCTGTGAAGAGTGTGGGAAAACTTTCGCTACATCAGGTGATCTCAAAACACATCACCGTATTCACACTGGAGAAAAACCTTACAGCTGTGAAGAGTGTGGGAAAACTTTCACTACATCAGGTGCTCTCAAAACACATCGCCGTATTCACACTGGAGAAAAACCTTACAGCTGTGAAGAGTGTGGGACAACTTTCACTACATCAGGTGCTCTAGAATCACATCACCGTATTCACACTGGTGAAAAACCGTACTGGTGTGAAGAGTGTGAGAAAACGTTCACTCAATCAGGTGCTCTCAAAAGACATCAACGTATTCACACTGGAGACAAACCTTACAGCTGTGGAGAGTGTGGGAAAACGTTCACTCAATCAAGTGCTCTAGAATCACATCACCGTATTCACACTGGAGAAAAACCTTACTGGTGTGAAGAGTGTGGAACAACTTTCACGAGATCAGATACTCTCAAAAGACATCTTCACGTTCACTCAGGAGAAAAACCATAGTGGGTTTCAGAGTGTAGGAGCCGCAATTAAGCATATTTAGTTTTTGTCACAGTTTACAATAAACAATTCCCATCTATTGGATTGTCGGGAAACCCCCCCTCAAGGTATCAGGCTGAGAGGCTCTGATACCTCATTCACACCAACGGTGTTTCAGGGCCGGTTCGGAGCTGGAGCTTGAAAAGCACCGGGTTTTCCTCTTCACACCGCAGCGGAGCAGCCTCTTAGCTCCGGAATCCGGTTCGTTTCAAGCACCAAAAAATTAGCTTAGCTCCGGAATCCAGTAAACGCTGTTACATCTATCTGAGCATTCACGTTGATCACAGTTGACAGATCAACTCCTGAACAACAACAACAACAACAACAACAACAACAACAAGAAGCCGCCGTTTTATCCAGTTTGTACACAACGATGGAGAAACTTAACAAGAGTTTCAGTGTTTCTGCCATAGACTGTATATATAAAGGTTTCTACCTTATTACCTATATATAAAGGTTTTCTCATCATCATATCATATCAGAGTCATTTCTGTGGTTTAGTTAGATTCTTATAAAAAGTGTACTCGTGTCAATAAAGGTTTTTTTAAAACACAACTGCTTCCGAGGTCGTTCTTATTTCTTAAGGTGGACTGAACCATGAGTGTGGAGTAACGTTGTATCTTTCATTTAAATGAACTGTAACCTTCACCCAGGTATGCAACAGCTGTTCTCAAATGAACACGTGAAGTAAAGTTTAATATTTATAGTTTTATAGATGTATAATGAGAGGTGATCAACGTGAATGCTCAGGTTCCACCTTAACACGCAGACACGTTGCTTCACCATGAGCAGAAACCTTTATATATACAGTCTATGGCAGAAACTCTGAAATTCTTGTTAAGTTTCTCCATCGTTGTGTACAAACTGGATAAAACGCGGGCTTGTTGTTGTTCAGGAGTTGATCTGTCCCTGCCCCTGCCTCGACGTAAGCGTGACGTATGCGGTGCTTTTGCTCTGGCCGGACAATTTTTTGGTGCTTGAAACGAACCGGATTCCGGAGCTAAGAGGAGTGTGAAGAGGAAAACCCGGTGCTTTTCAAGCTCCAGCTCCAGCCTGATACCTTGAGGGGGTTTCCCGACATGTCGTTGCAGTAAATGAAAGGGTGTTTCATGTTGTCGTTGCTGTGGACCTTCTTAATACCTTGGAAAATGCCGTTTAATACTTTTTAATAGCTTTTCATTTTCGCCAAATTGATCTATCAACTTTCAATACTTTTTTATACCCCGCGGACACCCTGAATGTTATTTTGAACAATTGGTGGTGGGGTGTATAAAAAGGGTGATAGGTGACAGGAGAGGAAGTTGACCCAGGAGGAAGAGCATACAGATTCTACCAGACGGCCAGCCCAGACGATGCTCATACTACAACTATTAACACAGTGTACTTAAACCTTGGTATGTAAAGCAATAAAACAGCGCACAGACGGCCAGAAAACGAAACTCAAAGGAACAGTGAACATTATGCCTGTCAATTCTGACTTTACGTCAACAGTTGGCGCTGTTGGGATGCTATCTGTAATGGAAAAAAGGATTACCCAACACAAGGCCAATAGATGGGAATTGTTTATTGTAAACTGTGAAAAAAACGAAATATGCTTAATTGCGGCTCCTACACTCTGAAACCCACTATGGTTTTTCTCCTGAGTGAACACGAAGATGTGTTTTGAGAGCACCTGATGTAGTGAAAGTTGTCCCACACTCTTCACAGCTGTAAGGTTTTTCTCCAGTGTGAATACGGTGATGTGTTTTGAGATCACCTGTTCTAGTGAAAGTTGTCCCACACTCTTCACAGCTGTACGGTTTTTCTTCTGTGTGAATACGCAGGTGAATCTTTAAATTTCTAGATGTTGTAAAGGATTTGTCACATTGCTGACAGCGGTGACGTCTCTCTCTTCCTTTCGGTTTCTAGAACAGACGGACAGAGAAAGAGAGAAAGTCAATCTAAAAAGCATAAATACACAAGTTAACACAATAAAAACTCACTTAATATAAACCTTGAGTTAACAAAATACTACCTATCAACTGTTTGTCTTTATTATATTTGATACAGTAATACAGCAATATTCTAACCAAAGTATATACCAGAGGTGGGGGACTCGAGTCACATGACTTGACTCGAGTCACATGACTTGCCTATTTTTTTGACTTGAGACTTGCTTGACTAACATTGATAAAAGACTCGACTTGACTTTGACTTGGTATTCATGACCTGAGACTTAGGCTTGAGACAGATGACTCGAAAGGACTTTACTTTTTAAAATAGAATATTTGCATTTGTATCGTACGAAGCCCCTAAAGGGCAATGAAAGAAAAAAAAAGAGAAAGTCTCTCGTTCGCAGGAGAAAGTAGGAAGTGGAGCGCCCAGGAGACGGCCGTTTCATTGCAGACTGTTATGTTTATGTGGGGAAATACATACATTATTTGAGATATATTTCAAACTCGGACTTCATTTTAGGGACATTTCGGCCAGGGGTGTAGAGTTACTTGTTCAAGCACCGGATCGGCAAAACAGGAGAGTCTGTGAACCAGTCTGCCTTGACCTATGTATTCATGTCTGACTCTCACAGTATCTGCTGCTTCATAGAAGAAACCCTCCTTCACTTCATGAAATCTCTGCAGCACCAGGAGGCAGTAACGTGTCACTCAGCAGTCCACAATCATCCGGTGCCGAAAAAGAACAACATCGGCTGCCTAAATGACTACCGTCCAGTGGCACTCACCTCCACCCACGCTAAAGTTTTTGAGAAGGTGGTCCGTCCCCACATCGTCTCATCCCTCCTTCCCGGTCTGGACCCCCACCAGTTCGCCTACAGGGCCAACAGGTCCACGGAGGACGCCATCGCCACAGCTCTCCACTCTACCCTGTCTCACCTGGAGAGTAGTGGGAGCTACGCACGGATGCTCTTCGTGGACTTCAGCTCTGTATTTAATACCATCCTCCCTGACAGACTGGTGACCAAGCTATCAGTCCTGGGAGTATCCCATTCCTTGCGTCTATGGATTAAGGACTTCCTGTCTGATCGCCCCCAGAGAGTGAGGATAGGCCCCCACACCTCCACGTCCCTCAGTCTCAGCACCGGATCACCACAGGGCTGCATGCTGAGCCCCTACTATACGCCCTCTCCACCTATGATCTCGTCCCCACCCACACCAGCAACTCCATCATAAAGTTCGCTGATGATACCACCGTGGTGGGCTGCATCTCAGGGGGTGACGAGACCGCGTACATGGACGAGGTGGAGCAACTGCTAGCGTCGTGCAAAGTAAACAACCTGCAGCTGAACAAGCTGAACACCCAGGAAATGATCATTGACTTTAGGAGGAAGAAGACCGTCATGCAGTCCCTGTACATTGATGGAGGCTGTGAGAGTCTCAGTGATCAAACTCCTGGGCGTTCACCTGGCGGAGGACCTGTCCTGGAGGACCAACACCACGGCAACCGTCAAGAAGGCACAGCAGAAACTCTACTTCCTGAGAATACTCAAGAGATACCACCTCAGACAGGACCTGCTTGTGTCCTTCTACCGCTGCGCCGTGGAGAGCATCCTCACCGACTGCATCTGCGTGGTTCCTCAGCTGCACAGCTGCAAAGAGGGGTGCGCTCAAAAGGGTCATCAACTCGGCGCAGAAGATCATGGGTTGCCCCCTCCCCTCCCTGGAGGCACTGTACAGCTCTCGTTGCCTTAAGAAGGCAGTCAAGATCCTCAAGGACCCACACCACCCGGGTAACGAGCACTTCGTACGGCTGCGCTCAGGCAGGCGCTTCCGTACCATGTCTTCGCGGACAAACAGACTCACGTTCAGTTTCTTTCCCAGGGCCATATGTGCACTAAACGCTGCTAATATTTAAATTATATAAGCCTTCCGTGCAATACGAGGGGAATCGTGCGATTTAAATTATTTATGTACATATTCCCTTTTTTAAAGGGAAATGGAAACACTTTTCAAACTGCTTTCCATGCGACAATATTCCCATTAGGAAATGTATTTATCTAGTCTATTTCCAATGTAAACAATCGAGATATGCAAATGTACTTTTTGAAATACGTGCCAAATGACCATGGGCGCTTCCATTGCTCTGGGACTTTTCCAGTGACGTCACTGAGTGGGTACGGCTTCCTGGGCCAAAGCTCAATAACAAACAACATGGCGTGCAATGCACCAGTAGTTTACATTACAAGAAAACGGTCGTCGTCAGGAGTTTATTGGATTGCCCCAGGCTGCACAAATGGATTTTATACGAAGAAGGAAGAAGTACATTTCCATAGGCTGCCACTAAAGGATGAGAAGCTGCTCAAAGTCCAGTCTGGACGCCGGGTTCAATACAAAACATCGGATTTGAAGCCAAGATCTGTTCCCACAATATTCGATTTCTCAACGTATGCAGTCGGGAACACCGACCGTCCCAGCACGTCGGCCGCGCAAGACAATGACAGTGTCAACAAACGTGAAGTTCGAGCCACCAAACGAGCTGCTTCAGCTGCGGAGAGAGAGGTATATATTGCAGCACGACCAGATCACTAGCTCACACATGTATTTACTGACACAGTGTGACCTTATTAATTAACGCAATCGCGTCCAAACTAAATGGTAGCTATTATTATGACGTACAATAGACAATTGGGGGTGTTCTATAGCTCAACTAATTAAACTGGCATACACACGCTCATCTGTCGAAAACAGCCCTAAAAAGGCTAGTATTGCTGGACTAGGTGTTCAATTGATGGTATTGCAGGACCCAGAGCGCACGGAGCACAGAGCGGACAGCAGATAACAGAATTGCAGTTGTATTGCTTATAGATTATCAGAACATTTCAAAGGGGACACAGCCCCATTGGATATTAACCTATGGATTAACTACATCATCGTTGTTATCGTTGTAATGCCATTGAAGACCAGTTTAGACCAGACGATGAGGAAGGTAAGCCGTTAGCCTGGCGTATGTTAGTACCTAGCGCCACTTGTTTTGATGTACGTTTTTGTTGATAACCTCGCGAGTTTGTATCTTTCAGTGTTGAGGTGGGCACCGTTAGATCCTGTGTCTCCTTGCGATCATAAACGATGTGTTGGATGTGCGGCTAGGATAAGTAATAAGGGAGCTAGGAGTGATTTTCGGTGCAGTAATAGGTTAGCATTTTTTGCTCGGGGCTAATTCAGAGGCTCACTGTTAGCATTGTGTTTTTTACATTTTTTTATTCCGGATCGTATGCCACTCTATTCGACCGAATCGGTTCATAAGCATAGGCCATGGGTAACTGGTAGACTGGTAACTGTAGATGCTTCCACATCAATGTCATCTCCCGACGAATAGTCAAATTCATCGTTCAAAACGTCGATCTCATTGCAAAATTCCTCCATCGCTGCCATATCTGCCACGTTGTGTATGGATACCCGGAGCGGAAGACTCAGCCAGTGACGTCACCATTTGGGACTCCCCTAATGGCGGCGGCCTGGTCCCGGAATTCCCCACCCAGCCGGCGGATAATTAATTTTCTTTTGGCGAGTAATATCATATACAATAAATATTACGATCAATATCCACAGTCAAATGAATAAACTACCGGAATATTACAGCTGTAATTGGTGTTTCCTTTCCCCTTTAAGTCCCATTTATTGTTTTTGTTGTTTTTATAGTGTCTTGTTGTTGCGTGTTGGCACCTTGAGTCTATTGTAATTTTGTTACCTGAACAATGACAAATAAAGATCTATCTATCTAATCTGAGGAGAGCCGCGGTTATTTTTATTTTGAAATTCAGTTCCTGACGGACGCCAAAAAAGCCCGAGATTATGGAATCAAACCAATAAATAAAAGCGAGGATAATTGTGTGTTATTGGTGAGTAAATAACAGTGTGTTATTTTGAAAAGAATAACAAATTAGAAGGAAAAAAAGATTTAAAAAATACGAGGCTCTGAGCCCCATGTATTTTCCTCACAGACGGCAACACTAAAGGTCTACAGTAAAGACCTACATGAATATTTGGGATGTTCTTGCCTTTAGATTCTCCCAATAAGTCCAAGTACAGAGGGTGACTTTGCTGTGAAAAAACACATTTCCACCTAAAAAACGTTAGCATTCATGAAGTAATCTTCGTCATAACTAGCAAACTAAACATCATGTACATGTACTGCACAAATAATCAGAAATAAAAACTCATTACTCGCATAAAATGAAATCAAAACGTATTTTAATGGCCAAATTAACCTTAAAATAGGCATTATGAAGGTCTATGGGACGCCCTGCCCGTAGAAGCCTGGCGGTCAAGGGGTCCGCTGTCCGCAATATAGCGACGGGGAGGGGCCCTGACCGTCCGTCAATATGTGACGGGATGGGAGTGACACACACACAGTCTTTTAACTGATTTAAACTGGGGTTATTCATCAGGATGTCGTAGGACTTTACTTGCTTGACTCTCACCCCAGTAACTTGAGACTTGCACATGTATGACTTACTCCCACCTCTGGTAGACAGGAGACAGAGGGAGACGGCATCCTGTCACTGCGAGTCTCAGTGTGCTCCGTTCCTCTTGGGTTTTGTTTTTTTGTCTACACTTTGTCGTGTCTGTATGAAACGTCATTTTGACCATGCTTTTGGTCCTGTGGATTACATTGGCCTTCTGCAGACCATGTCTGGCCATTCAACTTTCCAAGACACACCTGAGTGACAGCACGAACAGGTATGGCGAGGAGCCCCGGCCTCTGCGCTGCTACAGCCGCGAGGCTATGCTAGGGCTACAATGCGATCGGCCTCCTACGAATACACCAAGCCATCTGTGCTCTTGGCAGGACATGAATTAAAATGTCGACTCAGACTTCATTTTAAGGACATTTCGGCCAGGAGTGTAGAGCTATATTTTTTGAAGCACCGGATCGGCAAAACAGGAGAGTGTGTGCACCAGTCTGCCTTGATCTATGAATTCATGTCCGTGACACTCACAGTATCTGCTGCTCACAGCTGTTTTATAGAAGGAAAACCTCCTTCACTTCATGAAATCTCTGCAGCGCCAGGAGGCAGCGGGAGGGTTAACTCAGCCTCTGAGAAGACGAACCCGCCGCGCAGTGCCTTTCACGCACCGCCTTTCACGCACCGCCTTTCACGCACCGCCTTCACTGTGTTTACCTTCAGAAATAATCATTAGTAAGGCTAAAGAGCGACCGCAGGCTGATGTGTTTTAACCACACACACCTATATCCACACACAATCTGTCAAATTACAGATACATTAGAAACTTGCTGTCATCTGCAGCAGCTAAGCTATACCTTCACTCCATGGTCCTCTCCCACATCAGCTACTGTCTGATCAGCTGGTCTGATGCTCACTCTGCAGCTCTAAGGCCACTGGAATCACTGTATAAACAAACACTCAGAACGTCAATCATTACTGAGGAGTACATATTGACACAAACCTCAATTTCAAAACCCATATCAAAAAGGTCTGCAATAAAGTAAAGTTCAATCTGTCAAATTACAGATACATTAGAAACTTGCTGTCAATCTGCAGCAGCTAAGCTATACCTTCACTCCATGGTCCTCTCCCACATCAGCGACTGTCTGATCAGCTGGTCTGATGCTCACTCTGCAGCTCTAAGGCCACTGGAATCACTGTATAAACAAGCACTGGCTAGAGCTTGTACTGGCATATGATTTGATTGGCTGACGCTTCTACCGAAAGCTTCAGAAGCTTCAAAAGTTGAACATTGCTCAACTTTTGCAGCCTGAAACGCCAGGAAAGCTCCGCTCTGCTTCCCACAATGCAGTTCGGCGAAAAGTGACGTCACCCCATTCAAAGTGAATGAGCAGACACGTTGGAAACCGTTTTTGAAGCTGACGAAGCTGTAGTGTGGACGGGCCGTCAGTCAGAACTGCACCCCTGTCAGACGAGACATATACCAAGTGATGACACCTTAGGCTCGTGTTGTGTTCAAGGACCCTGACCGTGGCTAGGAAAAACAGGCACTCGCTTCTTTAATTTTTTTGCGGTCTAGATTTCTCTAATTTTTTTCTTTTTTTCTTGTGTTCATAAATTACCTCGAGGGACGTACCAAATTGTCTCGCGGGCCGTATACGGGCCGGAGGTTCCCCTACCCCTGGCTTACTGCATGGCTATTGAGACCACACGAAGGTTCGCAACAGGCTCACAAATGTGAGAGTGGAAAAACTGGTTGGCATTCGGCAAATCTAAGGCTCTTTGAGCCGGAGACAGAGCCATCCTCAACAAGGCTGGACAGTGACACTGCAGAGGAAGAGTGTGATGTTGATGAGGCCCAGGAAGAGCCCGTTGACTGAAAGGGTTTAGCCAAAATGCAGAGGATCGCTTGAAGGAAGATTTGCATGTTTAATGGGACTTTGTGGAGGGAGAAGGGCTCTTTTCATTTAACATTTTGAATGGGACTTTGTGGGGATCTTTGGATTGGGCTGCATTTTTGTTCATTTTTTAATGAGTGGGGTTGGGGGGATGAGTAACATTTAACTCAAAATTCCTGTTTTCGGTCTTCAATGAAACAAATAATTGTTCGATCAAATAATTAAAACTTGTTCCATTCTACTTTTAAAAAAAATGTAAAAAAAAATCTGTTGAAATGTCATGCTTTTCTGTTTAATTTTGCATCGAATATTTCCAAAATTCCCCAGCTTAACTTCCCATGGAAATGTCCACCCCTTTGCAACCCTAGCAGTAACTATAGCAGCGTTTCACAAAGTGTGGGGAGCAGAGATGTGATCGGTGGGTCGCTAACGGACGGGAGAGTTTTGGACCCCAGGCCGGAATCGAACCTGGGTCCTCGCGGGCGGTAGTGGATTATTACATCCGGAGACTCGCAACGGCGGTGGACTTTCACAGCACCGCTGCACCGGACCCACCAGAGCCTCGCAACGGCGGGTGTTTGCGGCGGCGGATGCGGTACCGGCACAGCGGCGCTGTGAAAGTCCACGGCCCACCTATGCCAGAGCCAGCGGCCCAACGGGAAAAGTCCCGAATCTTCCGATGGCCAATCCGAGCCTGCTCACACACACACAACTGAAACCAAAGTCATTTGCAGACATATGTATAAATCTCTCATACACACATGTGAAACGCTCTCACACACACGGACACAACCGCGTTGCAGTCGGGAGGAAAATAAATGTGGAGCGGCACCTCACCACTTCATAAGGAGTTTATCCGTGACACTTTTCGAAATCCCGTTTGTGTCCCCCCGCTTTACAAATAGGCCTATGTTTATTATCTTTTAACGCAAGCCATCATCGCCACGGAGAAGCACACAGCCTCTGTGAGCGAGCGAGACAGAGGGAGAGAGAGAGAACACACCGTTATCTATTTAATATAGCCTCGTTGTACAAAATAAAGTAAGAAATCATTCCAAAGTGTACTATAGGGCAGTAAACAGTTTACAAGGGGAGTGATTAGTTAAATATGAATAAATAAAAAGAAAGAATGCTAACTAGGTAACATAAGATAAGAATGAACACGTTTAAATGATTTGTTGGTTGTGATCATATTCTAAAGATGTTTGGATTATTGAACAGTATACAGCATAGAGTGTTGAGAGATGTATCCATAAATTCATGGTGTGCTCAAAGTGCACCAGATGATGCTTTTAACTTCAACATTTAAAAAACATCATACATTTTCTTCTCACTGCAAACGGGTCCCACAGACCCAAACAGCACACAAAGGTTAAAGGGAAGCATGTAATAATGTTAAAATGTGCTAAATATATACACTGCAAAAAAACTGAAAAAGAGGAGTAAAAGTAGCCCCGACTTGTTTTATGTTTT
>CM070476.1:45105797-45136981 GCA_036324585.1 Champsocephalus esox | reverse complement strand
GATAACTTCTGATTCGTGATTAACTGTAAGCTAAGCTAAGAGGTGTAAATACACTGAATGAAACCTCTGCATGTGTTTAATCCACTCACCTCTTCTCTCCTTCTTCTCCTCTCGGTTTTTGAGGATTGCAAAGAACTTTTCTTCTCTCGTTTTCTTCTTCTTCTTCTCTCGTTTTCTTCTTCTTCTTCTTTCGTGTTTATTGGCGGTTGGCAAACCAACTTGTAGGTGCATTACCGCCACCAACTGGACTGGAGTGTGGACAAGAGACTATGCAGAAAACAAGAAACAAAAGAAACAAAACAAAGAACCAAATCTCTAGATTATTTTAAAAGTATCAATTTCTCTTAGAAACGTAATAATCTCTCAATATATATTGCCTGATGTTTCCCTAACAGCCCTGATAGCGACAAGTCATGGCATGTTGCTTTCTCCAGTGTCTGGAAAAGCACATTTCTCTGAGTACTATAGTTCCTGCAAAGCAGTAAAACATGCTCAGCAGTTTCTGGCTGGCTGCAGTGTACACACTTTCCGGTTGGACGCTTTCCTGTTATACTTCAAGTATGATCGAGACCTGTATGTAATGGCACTCTATAGAGCGGGGTTGACGCAATCCAAAACAATAAGCAGCCGAAGGTTTTCAGTCAAAAAATATACATATTTATTAACAACAAAGTATCGACTTAAATATTAAGAATAATAATAAAAAGCAAAAAACAAAGCAAAGCAGTAAAAACATGCTCAACAGTTTCTGGCTGGCTGCAGTGTACACACTTGATTGAGCCCTGTATGACCTATTCTCATCCCAGAAATGACATGTTCCTCCCTTCTTTCAAACCCCACCTTCCTTCCATCCCCCACATCCCTTTGCATGTTATAAAGATGTCTTCCTGTATCACTAAGGTCCCAATGATCTTGCCATGTTGTTTGTGCATATTTCTGAATGAATGTTTGAACCTCCGCTTTGCTGAGTGGAACTTCTATGTCTCTGTTCATACTTCTGAGTGTGTGTCTGGACAGAATATCCCCCTGCTCATTACCCTCCACACCAACATGAGCAGGAACCAGAGGAAACGAGTTGCTATGCCTTTGATTTGCATTTGATATACAATTAGAAATATTTCTTTTGTTATGTCCGTTCTAGATGAAGATCTGCCTGATCGTATACTCGATAATGCTGAAAAGGCATTTCTCCCATTTCCACCTGCATTGCTGACACTGGAGATGTTTTAAAAGCTCCACTACAAATTCTCAGGGCCTGAGCTTGTGGGACATCCAGCTCTTAAGGTTAGATTCTGCTGCTGCCATGAACGCTACACACCCATCATCGAAAACAGGTCTCATGAGCGCCCAATATATATTCAGAGGTGATGACCTACTCGCTCCCCACTCCTGCCCGGCCAAACACCAAGTACACTGTTGACCTTTCTACATTTATTTTGATCTTTTCCTATATGACTGCTCCATGTTAGCTTTCCGTCAAACCAACACCAAGAAGTCTTATTGTATTAACCAAGAGGCTGCTCATACAATTTTAACGATATAGGAGCAATGTTATGCCGTTTTGTAAAACAAATGACCTGCGTCTGAGCTACTGGCAGTTTGAATCCCCATGTATTTGTCCATTTCTCCACTTCAACTATTGCAGCTTGTATTCTCTTTCCAACATGCGCTACACTGCGGCCTTTTGCCCACAAAGCCCCATCATCTGCAGACAAAGATCTCCCCACACTTGGATGAACTTGATTAAAGACGTCATGCATCATTATATTGAACAGCAACGGACTACACACACTGCCTGATCTCACCAGAATGCGTGACTCCACCACGACTCCTGAACACCGCATTGCGTGGTGGACTCACAAACTTTGTTACATGTACGTGTCGGCACCACGCAAACAACCCCAATGTAAAGTGAATGAGGCTCTTTTGTCGTGGTGCACACACGCATTTCTACAACGTCCTGCAGGGAGCTTTTATTCTATACAACGTTTTTAAAATCTACTTGTTGATTGCCATGGCCCAGATCTGACAGTCACCTTCCAGTATATTTAACCTCTGCTGAAGTCCTTCTTCTGTGGGGCTTAACAGGATGAGACCATCTGCACACAGCAGGAACCTGATCAACTGGCTCCTTTCGACGCGAAGGAGGAGCGGCTCAACTCCGAGTCCCTCCCTGATGACCGAACTTCTCACCTTATCCCTAAGGGAGACACCAGCCACCCGGCGGAGGAAACCCATCTCGGCCGCTTGTATCCGCTCTCTCGTTCTTTCGGTCATGACCCATCCTTCATGACCATAGGTGAGGGTAGGAACGAAAATGGCCCGGTAGACAGAGAGCTTTGCCTTCCGGCTCAGCTCCCTTTTCGTCACAACGGTGCGGTAAAGCGACTGCAGTACCGCTCCCGCTGCTCCGATTCTCCGGCCCATCTCACGCTCCATTGTTCCCTCACTCGAGAACAAGACCCCGAGATACTTGAACTCCTTCACTTGGGGTAAGGACTCATTCCCTACTTGGAGTGGACAGTCCATCGGTTTCCTGCTGAGAACCATGGCCTCAGATTTGGAGTTGCTGATCCTCATCCCAGCCGCTTCACACTCGGTTGCGAACCGATCCAGTGAGTGCTGAAGGTCGCAGACCGATGAAGCCATCAGAACCACATCATCTGCAAAAAGCAGTGGTGCAATCCTTAGTCCACCGAACTGCAGACCCCCCCCCCACGACTACGCCTCGAAATCCGATCCATGTATATTACAAACAGGATTAGTGACAAAGCGCAGCCCTGGCGGAGGCCAACCCTCACCGGAATTGGGTCCGACTTACTGCCGAGGACCCGGACACAGCTCTCGCTTTGGGAGTACAGAGATTGGATGGCCCTGAGTAGAGACCCCCTCACCCCATACTCCCGCAGCACCTCCCACAGTACCTCCCTGGGAACCCGGTCATACGCCTTCTCCAAGTCTACAAAACACATGAAGACCGGATCAGCGTGCTCCCAGGCCCCCTCCAGGATCCTTGCGAGAGTAAAAAGCTGATCCGTCGTTCCACGACCAGGACGGAATCCGCATTGTTCCTCCTCAATCTGAGGTTCGACAGTCGGCCTGACCCTCCTTTCGAGTACCTTGGAGTGAACTTTCCCGGGGAGGCTGAGTAGTGTGATGCCTCTGTAATTGCCACACACCCTCTGATCCCCCCGGGGTGGTGGTGGGGGACCACCACCCCGGTCTGCCACTCCTTCGGTACTGTTTCCGACTTCCACGCAACGTTGATGAGACGTGTCAACCATGACAGTCCCTCAACACCCAGAGCCTTCAGCATTTCCGGGCGGATCTCATCCACCCCCGGGGCTTTGCCACTGTGGAGTTGTTTGACGACCCCAGTGACCTCCCCCCGGGAGATTGGCGTTGATCCCCCGTCATACTCCAGCTCTGCCTCTAACATAGAGGGCGGAGTTGTCGGGTTCAGGAGTTCCTCAAAGTGTTCCTTCCAACGCCCCAACACTCCATCACTTGAGGTCAACAACGTCCCATCCTTACTGTACACAGCTTGGATGGTTCCCTGCTTCCCCCTCCTGAGGTGTCGGACAGTTTTCCAGAACAACTTTGGTGCCGCCCGAAAGTCCTTCTCCATGTCTTCTCCGAACTTCTCCCACACCCGCTGCTTTGCCTCGGCCACGGATGAGGCTGCTGCCCTTCGGGCCTGTCGGTAACTTGCAACTGCCTCGGGCGTCCCCCGGGATAACAAATCCCTGAAGGCCTCCTTCTTCAGTCGGACGGCTTCCCTGACCACCGGTGTCCACCAGGAGGTTCGAGGGTTACCGCCCCTTGAGGCACCTAGGACCTTGAGACCACAGCTCCCCGCCGTGGCTTCGGCAATAGAGGCTTTGAACACCGACCACTCTGGTTCAATGTCCCCAACCTCCACAGGAATGCCCGAAAAGCTCCGCCGGAGTTTTTCCTAAGTTCTTTCCTTTTTTGTTGGCATTCTTCATGAAACCAGTTGATTTGTTTTTGTTTTGGGGGCTTGTTGCTGCATCTCTTCAGTTGGGATGTATGAGCTGTTCTCATGAAGATGTGGTTCATCGTTCTTACTGCCAGGTCTATGCCTTCTTTATCGTGGTCATATGTGGTGTCCAGAGAGCTGTCTGAGAGTCTTTGAATGTGCTCGTTTCAATAGCTCTCTGGAACTGTCTGGAGCCCATTTGTATTTTCTTTTAATGTTAAACAGGTTATTGGGTTCAGATTGTGGACTGTTAGTTTCTGTTCTTTTCATGAACACAGTCATTTGGCTGTGATCCGATAGAGGTGTTAGAGGTTTGACTATAAATGAACTGAGAGAGAGCGGGTCCAGATCAGCTATCATGTAATCTACGGTACTCGTGCCAAGAGACGAGCAGAAGGCGGGTCTTCCCAAAGAGTCATTTTTTAACTTTTTGTCCGGGAAAGAGTTCTTCATCGAAGAATATTCCATTTGAGTCAATAAGAATGATTACTGCAGCATCAGTCGCTTCTGTGTCGGTTGTTATTTTGATTGTGGAAGGAGGAATGGTAGCTGGTAGATGGTTGTGGCTCATGCTGGGGCGCTGGGCCATTGGTGAATGGTTTCAATGTGGGGTTTGGTGAGGTTTTACTGGATGGTGGTTGCTGCAGCAGGAGGCTGCTGGTTGGAGGCCTTGGCTCAGTGAGTTGTGTGTTACTCGTGGCAGGTTGGGGTCGCTGCAGTGCTGTGGCTGAGGCTCTGGAGCTGCTCTCAGGCTCAGGGTGGTTTGATGTTTGAGGTGCAACTCCTCTTTTACTGCTGTTATTCCTTTCTTTAGAAGGTCCCTGTCCTCCTGTAGGACAGTCACTTCTCCTCTTAGTTGTTGTATTGGTGTTTTTAATTCTTTCTTTAACTGGCAGAGTTCACCCTTAATCTGCTGAAATGATTCACTGGATGGTGAGTGAGAACGTGTTTCTCTCATTTCCACTATCTCTACCTCCTGTCGAGAGAGACTCTCTCTGAGAAGGGTCAATGTGCCCTGCAGCTTGTCTTCAGGCTGCAGCTGCTGCTCCTCTCTGAGAAGGGTCACTGTGCCCTGCAGCTTGTCTTCAGGCGGCAGCTGCTGCTCCTCTCTGAGAAGGGTCAATGTGCCCTGCAGCTTGTCTTCAGGCGGCAGCTGCTGCTCCTCTCTGAGAAGGGTCACTGTGCCCTGCAGCTTGTCTTCAGGCGGCAGCTGCTGCTCCTCTCTGAGAAGGGTCACTGTGCCCTGCAGCTTGTCTTCAGGCGGCAGCTGCTGCTCCTCTCTGAGAAGGGTCACTGTGCCCTGCAGCTTGTCTTCAGGCGGCAGCTGCTGCTCCTCTCTGAGAAGGGTCATTGTGCTCTGCAGCTTGTCTTCAGGCTGCAGCTCCTGCTTCTCTCTGA
Source organism: Champsocephalus esox (assembly GCA_036324585.1). Lineage (NCBI taxonomy): Eukaryota > Metazoa > Chordata > Actinopteri > Perciformes > Channichthyidae > Champsocephalus > Champsocephalus esox. The sequence goes on along the minus strand of CM070476.1, from coordinate 45,131,583 downwards.
GAAGGGTCAATGTGCCCTGCAGCTTGTCTTCAGGCGGCAGCTGCTGCTCCTCTCTGAGAAGGGTCACTGTGCCCTGCAGTTGTCTTCAGGCTGCAGCAGTCTCTCTGAGACCTGGGTAACGCAGCTAGCTTTCTCTTTGTTGTGTGTCTGTGTTAGTGCCTTAATAATAAGAACATTGTCTTGGACTAAGGTCAGACCTCACACCCAGCCGCCGGAAGTTGATAGACGCCATCTTGTGCACAGAGCCTGAGCACACGATGGCGAAAAACCGAGAGGAGAAGAAGGAGAGAAGAAGAGGTGAGTGGATTAAACAGATGCAGAGGTTTCATTCAGTGTATTTACACCTCTTAGCTTACAGTTAATCACGAATCAGAAGTTATCTTATTTAACACAACAGTCTCAAACTATCTTTAAATAAAGTCTAACAGCTACAGTCTGAAAGCTAACGGCTATCGGCTAACAGCTACAGTTATTATTCCAGTTCGGCTCTGGGGAGTAACAGTTGATCTGTAATGCTCAGCTGACTTCATGTTAGTTATTTATTACACCAGTTGTCTTTGAGACGGTGTGAGTTGTTGTGTTGGTGCTCTTTACCATAGATATGGTTTTAAATGTATGCTAACTAGCTTATTAGCATCGCCATTCACCACGACGTAGCATTTTCCCATTGAAATGAATGGGGTTCTTCAGTTAGCTGCTAACGCTAAGCTAAGCGACGGTTTAGCTCATTAGATAAATAGATATACTTTATTTAAATAATGATTTATCTTAAACTGGGAAATGATTGTGTCCCAGCAGAAGTGTTTTCAGGCATTACACGAGTTAAACATATTTAAAAGATGCAATAAGATAATACAAATGAAGCATTAGCAGCAAGTATACACACAGGACACATATCACTAGAGCATCTAAAGAATACACAATATACAGAAAATACTGTATACATGGAGTACATTAAACAGTCTCACTAGCTAATGTTTGCTTTGTGTGTTAACTTAGTGATAGTTACACACGGATAGCGTTATAACCGTGGTTCAAACATCCATTAATGTCACTTTCTATGTGAATAAAGTCATTTTAATGAAATAAATGTGAACTAACTGTGAGCTGTAAGTTAGAATGTAAGTTGCTACACAGATTATGATGGATTATATCTAATTATTTGTATTGTATTAATAATAATTTACACAGAAAACCAAGTTGTTATCGTAATGGTTAAAGTAATGTGCATGTAGCGTTAATAACTATCTGACCTTTCTATCATGTTCTCCTCTGCTTAGCATCACATTGACCAAATGGATCCATTTGGACCATGTTTACGTCACAGCAGCATAGATGAGACAAGGCACTGCACGTGGTGTGATAAAACACTACATAGAAGCATCCAGAAATAGAACATATCATTGAATAAACTCTTTGAATTCCTCCTCTTCACTGCTGACAGTTTGTGATGAATTATATCTAAATATTTGTATTATATTAATAATGAAGCAGCTCTGTGGTCTTCATCAGGACAGCTGATGAGCAGCATGGAGGAGAAGAAGGAGGCCCCTGGAGCTCAGGTCAGTGTGCACTTCATCACAAGATATTCCTAACTCCAGCGTTTCCGCCAGGCGGGCGTCTTGCCTTCATTTGACGCCCTCATTCAGCTCGGAGCGCCATCTACTAGGGGTGTGACGCAGGGCTCGACATTAAGGACTGCCCGATGGCCCGGGGCCGTCTAGTATCTAGCTCGGGCAAGGAAGCCTCACCTGCTGGGTGCCCCATCGGGCAATCCATCATGTCAGTATCATGCAGCTCGCGGATCCAGTAATGAGGGACCCGACGGTGAAACTAAACATATCTATAACTATATATCTATAACTAGTTACGGGAGTTTGAGAGGTCATTAAAATAGCTACGTGTGATATCCTAACCTGAAGTGTGTTTTGTCCGCTCACCGCTGCAGCTGATCTCTCTCTCCCGTCAGATCAGACTTCACTCGCGTTTATGTCCATATCGATCAGATGCAGCTAGTTCTAGCTAATGATAGACTACCTGCTTATTAAAAGACACCTGAACAATAAGTGTCGCTATGCAACCGGGTGAGGCCGCAAAGTATAGCGCAGCATTATGCATGTGTTTACATGCCCACCGGAACCCCGAGGCATTACCAACAGATCAACGCACAATCAACCCATCCAGGACATCTCTTTCTCCACATTACGTGTTAGACATTAGAGTTGACTCTTCTTGTCTGTTACATCCTCCTCTTGTCTGTCACATCCTCTTCTTGTCTGTCACATACTCTTCTTGTCTGTCACATCCTCTTCTTGTCTGTCACATCCTCTTCTTGTCTGTCACATCCTCTTCTTGTCTGTCACATCCTCTTCTTGTCTGTCACACACTCTTCTGGTCTGTCACATCCTCTTCTTGTCTGTCACATCCTCTTCTTGTCTGTCACATCCTCTTCTTGTCTGTCACATACTCTTCTTGTCTGTCACATACTCTTCTTGTCTGTCACATAAGTGGCGCAACTGAAGCGGTATTGCGCTAAAGGGAAATTATTTTGACCGAAGAGATTTAGGTTTGCCGGCTAACGGGAACTCTGACGTCGCCATTTTGTGTGCTTCGCGGTTCATATCGATCCAGCTCTCCTGATCGGCCTTTATAGAGAGCACCGATCAAACTATTAAGAGTGAATATCGCCCGTAATGACCGCCCCGGTCATATATTTTAAATAATGAAGATACTATCCAGTTATACGTTACGCGGCTGGCAATACATCGAGCTTTCACTCATTTGAAAAGGCATCACCGAACGTGAATATCACCGGTACCAAAAGAAAACCGACTGAAGGGTTAGGGTTAGGGTTAATACCGGATTAATAAGAGTTGAGAGGACAGGAGGTGTCTCTGTCTCTGTCAGTGAGAACAGCTGTGAGGTCCTGCAGAAAGCAGAGCAGGTTATTTCAGTTCCTCCACAAGCTGCACTCAATGTTCATTTCATTAGATTCTGTATTTATTTGAGTGAATATTCAGTTTAATAATAAATTAAATATATATATTTTATGTTTTGTGATAATTGTTTCTGAGATACCGAAAACGTACCGGACTGAACCGTGACCTAAACCGTATACTGAGACATCAATAAAGCAGCTACTGTATTCGCCATGACACGGACAGTCTGTGGTTTGTACTTGTTTAACTTCCGCCATGTTTGACAGCTCCATACGGAAACTCTAATAGGACATTTGACGTCTAGACGGCGGCCCGATTTGCATCGTGCATGCGCGAGTCATAAACGTCTCAAATATCTTTATTAAAATATTTTGTTATTTGAAATAAAATGAAGGACATTCACAGTTAATGTAATTAGATATAAATTATGAATGCCATACATATTGCATACATTCAGTCAATATTTCTTCAGCATGTATGATAGCTGTCTAACAGAAGTTACATCCATTCCTCACTTATTCTGACAATGCACTCAACCCAATAAAATGACCCAACAAAAGGAGTTGCTCAATAATAGTGAAGTCACGTTGTAATAACAATAACTCGTCTCTCTCGTTCAGATTAATATTGTATAAATGAACCAAAAATAAATTAATGTTTTGTTCATATTGGAAATGGTATGTTATTGGTTATGGCCATGATTTTATGATTATTGAAATGTATACAGTCCTGTTTAATATAGGTGTTTCCATAGATCTAGTCTCTATATTTTCCCCTCAAAATGCACCAGATTGATGCATTTAACTCCAAAATAAAATCTTACCGGGGGGCATGCCCCTGGACCCCCCTAGAGGATTTGAGGTCGACCCCCACTAAAAATCACATGGACAGGTTCCTAAATACATTTATAAATACATTTATTTTTTAAAATAGTAACTATTTCCATGTGTTCATGTGTGGGTAGTCGATTTAAACTATAGGGCTATCATTATGGGCCCTGCCTGTTACCTGTTCGCTCTGCCATCGCGTGAAGGGTCTGCTAACAAGCGCTATTTCAGATCTGTGGGAAACAGATCTGTGGGAAACACTGGCAGCTAATGGACCAGCACCAGAGGTGTTCCAATACACACAGGCGTTGGAGCTGATCTTCATGAAATCCCAGAAGGATGAAGTGCTCTGACAAACAGTGCCATCTTTGCGCAAAATGATTATACAGGAATGAAAAGTCAATAAATAAACATGTTAAAACTTTTTATTTATTTATTTTCCGGCCCCTGTACGTCCACATGTCTGAGGGGGGGTTTGTGATTTAGCGGTTTGTCCCAATTCCACATTAGATGTATTTATGTGGAGCGCACAAACCTCACAGATCAAGCGTTGTTTACAGTCCCGGCTTATGTGTCCAATACACAAGCATCCAAAGCAAATTCCTTTCTCCTTTAGAAATGGAATGTTGTCTCTGTGCTTCCTTCTGCTGAACTGCTTACATCTGTCCAAAACGTGAGTGTTGTGATCACAACAATGACACACCAAGCTCTCCTGTGGTTTTGAGTTGTTAGTCGTTTTCATTCCGACCTCACTCATTGGGAATGCTGTAGCGGCTAAACTACTTCCTTTCATTCTGTTCTTTGATTGTGGCTGAAACATGTTGGAAGATTTGATAGCAACTGATTTATGTCCTGAATCCTCGATGTCTCCAAAGATCGGATCAGAAAGGACTCGTACATGCCTCAATGAATTTGACCAAGTCAATGAAATGAGCTCTGTGGTTTGAGGCTTCCATGATGTTATGAGCTTTGTTTCTCCATTGTTCCTTAGTTTGTATGGCAACTTGAAGACAAACATTTTCATATTGGAGGGCATACCCAACTCCTGCATGTACTGAAGTTCTTCCATCACATTAGCACATCCACGCAGAAATAAAGCATAGGCTTGTAGTGCTTTAATGTCTTCTGCCTTTGTTATTGTTGGCCAAGCTAGAGCCTTTCCGATGTAAGCAGCAGCGATCTTGGACTCATTCCCAAAATGTTCTTGCAAAAGACCCTTTGCCACAACGTAGCCACGTTCTGGAGCCATGTGCTGGCAGCTACGAACCAGTTCCTGTGGCTGTCCTTTTGTGAACTGTTCTAAATAGTACAAGCAGTCGGCTTTGCTGGCTTTGTTTTCCACTCCTTGTTCAAATGCTTTAATGAAAGCCTTGTGCTGAAACAGGTCTCCATCAAAGACAGGAATGTCTCTTGCTGGTAGAGACAGTAAACGTTGCTGGTGAACCAGCAGCTGTTATTTCATTTTGCTTTTGCATTATCGTGAATAAACCTTCAGGTGGAATTAGATTGATTTGGTGATGGTGATTTTCCTGTTGACTTTCCCATGCAGTTGATTCACCAGTTATCAACCCATGTGATGTTCCCAGATGTTGCTTTTGTAAATAGGCATCTTCCTTAAATGCAAACTGCCTTTCAGCTTGCTTTGGTCCCATGTCCATCTTTGTTGCTTTGCTGGAGGATGTTTTCCATGATGTGGAATCATACTCCTTTGCCAGGGGGTTAAGCATGTTTAACGATGCCAGTTTCCTTTTTTCCTTTTCCAGGTATGAGTTCATTCCATTTGTTGGTGCAAGCGAGGAACGTCGTGAATGTGAACCCTGTAAAACTGCTAGCCTAGCAGTAGATACAGCTAGCTCAGTTTCCAAATCAAGCTTTTCCTTTTTCCACTTTAATTGTAGCTCCTGTTCCTCCAGTGCATGCCTCTCAGTTAAGCCTGCCATGCGAGCAACACTTGCAGCCTTTTCTGCTGCTGCTACAATTTGTGCAGATGAAGTTGTACTTAATAATAATAATAATAAATTGGATTTATATAGCGCTTTTATAAAACCCAAAGACGCTTTACAATATGAGGGGGAGGGGGTAGATAGACTGGGGCAGGTAGACAACAGACTAAGAAAAACAACAAAACAAAACACAGTGGCAGTCAGGAGGAGGTCGAAAATGAGTGGGGGGTGTTTTACGGATAGAGAGAGGTGAAAAGATGGGTTTTGAGGCGGGACTGGAACAGAGTGAGGGACTCGGACTCACGGAGGTCTTGGGGGAGGGAGTTCCAGAGCTTTGGGGCGGCCACAGAGAAGGCTCTGTCTCCGAAGCTCCGGAGATTGCCAATGGGGGTGGAAAGCAGGCCGGCCGAGGTGGATCTGAGGGTCCGGGGAGGATGGTAGGGGATGAGAAGGTCAGTGAGGTACGGGGGGGCCAGATGGTGGAGGGCTTTATAGGTAAGGACCAGGAGTTTGTAGTTGATGCGGTGAGTAACGGGAAGCCAGTGTAGTTCTTTGAGGACCGGGGTGATATGGTGCCATGATTTAGTGTGGGTGAGGAGTCTGGCGGCTGAGTTCTGAACACGCTGGAGTCTACTAAGGGAGGTGGAGCTGATGCCGTAAAGGAGGGAGTTACAGTAGTCGAGGCGGGAGGAGATGAAGGCGTGAATGAGTCGCTCAGCTGCGGGGCGGGTGAGATAGGGACGGATTTTGGCAATGTTGCGGAGATGGAAAAATGAGATTTTGACAACTTGGCGGATGTGGGAGTCAAGGGAGAGGGTGGGATCGAATATAACCCCGAGGTTGCGTGCCTGGGTTGAGGGGGAAACAGGGGTGCCATCGATGGTCAGTGTGAGGTTGGGGGTTTTACTGAGGGTGGATTTGGAGCCGATGAGGAGGAGTTCAGTTTTATTGCTGTTGAGTTTAAGAAAGTTTTTTTGCATCCAGGATTTCAAGTCAGTCAGACAGGATTCAATGTGGGTGATGGGGGGGGTTATGGAGGGATTTGGTGCTGAGGTAGATTTGAGTGTCATCGGCGTAGCAGTGGAAGTCCAGGTTGTAGTGGCGGAGAATCTGACCAAGGGGGAGGATGTAGATGATGAAGAGGAGGGGGCCGAGTACTGAGCCTTGGGGAACACCTTGGGTGACTGTAGCGGTGGCAGAGGAGTGATTATTGAGGGAGATGAAGTGGGATCTGTCGGAGAGATATGACTGGAGCCACCTGAGCGCAGTACCTTCGATACCGATGTCTTGGAGTCGGGTGAGCAGGATGTTGTGGCTCACGGTATCGAAGGCTGCACTCAGGTCGAGGAGGATGAGGATGTTGAGGGAACCGGTGTCAGCAGAGGTGAGGAGGTCATTGAGGACCCTGACGAGTGCCGTTTCTGTGCTGTGGTGGGGACGAAAACCAGACTGAAGGGGTTCGAAGAGGTGATTTGATTGAAGATGGCGGTGAAGTTGTTTGGAGATTATGCGTTCGTACTTGACTTTGTACTGCTGTCACTTTTGTTTGAACACTGTCATCAGGATTGATTTCATCATTATTATCACCAGTACCTTTGGTTTCACAAACCCACACCTTGATTTGGACAATACATTCATCATTGAACATCATTGTGGCTTTAAACCATGTTTCATGTCTTTCCCTTTCATCATGTGGCAATAAACCCATTAAAGTGTCAGGCATAGACCTGGCTTCAACACACAATTCAATATAACCATCCAGAGCATTTTGAACCTTAGCATGTTCAGCACTTAACATCAAATCTTTCATATTTGTTCTTAATTTGCTAGCTTTATTTAGCTTTGCCTTTCTGCCATTTTGCAACCTCTCAAGTTTTTCCGCAAGTGCTTTGGCAGAGAGTTTAACTACCCGCGTAGTGCTTTGCGCATCACTACAGCCGGCCACGCTATCCAGCTTGCCAGCTGCTGGCAGCGCGTAATCTGACGCGCTGCCAGCTGCTGGTATGTCCGCAGAGCGCTCCTCCATATTTGAATGTCTTAAAGTCAAACGGATTGTCACAAATCAATCAGTACAATACAAGCGCTTATTGTTCATCCCTTTCACAACCAATGCATTGGAATTACGCCCCTGATGTGTGCACACCACTTAATTCCTATGGCCATTTAAACCGGTTGTAGCGCGCTACACATACCTCCTTAGATGAACGTAGTTCCGTGCCAAGCGGCGAAAAGCTTCCCGGCACCCTTCGGCGCGTTGCTCCTGTCGCCTTCCTGTGCAGCAGATGAGCAAACGAGTTGTAGCCGTCCTCCTCTCGGCGTCAGGTGGCTGCTACCAGCTGAGCAGCCGGCGTGTTGTTTTCCTCCTCTCTGCGTCCGGTAGAAGGTGAGCAGCCGCTCTCAGCGTTCCATAAACGCAACGAAAAAATGTCCTCTTGTGTTACTCCAAAAAAAGGCACGTTTTTGACTATTTGCAGAGGCTAAGCCAACGCTTTAAGCCTCTGAGGATCCGCTTGGTGGGTGTAATTGACGCACACCTTGTTTGTTGCCGAATAAAAGTCAGAACCAACGTTTCCAGTTCCAAATGGTCCATTTATTTCCATTTTTTACTGGTTTCTTTGTTTCATTCACCACACGATATTCATGGTTTACACAATACCTTTTGCTTTGTTTTTAATCCCGTGTTTGTGTGCGTGTTCTCCGTGTGTGCTCCTTGTGAGTGTGTTCTCCGTGTGTGCTCCTTGTGTGTGTGCTCCTTGTGAGTGTGTTCTCCGTGTGTGCTCCTTGTGAGTGTGCTCCTTGTGAGTGTGTTCTCCGTGTGTGCTCCTTGTGAGTGTGTTCTCCGTGTGTGCTCCTTGTGTGTGTGCTCCTTGTGAGTGTGTTCTCCGTGTGTGCTCCTTGTGTGTGTGCTCCTTGTGAGTGTGTTCTCCGTGTGTGCTCCTTGTGTGTGTGCTCCTTGTGAATGTGTTCTCCGTGTGTGCTCCTTGTGTGTGTGCTCCTTGTGAGTGTGTTCTCCGTGTGTGCTCCTTGTGAGTGTGTTCTCCGTGTGTGCTCCTTGTGTGTGTGCTCCTTGTGAGTGTGTTCTCCGTGTGTGCTCCTTGTGTGTGTGCTCCTTGTGAGTGTGTTCTCCGTGTGTGCTCCTTGTGTGTGTGCTCCTCGTGAGTGTTCTCCGTGTGTGCTCCTTGTGTGTGTGCTCCTTGTGAGTGTGTGCTCCTTGTGTGTGTGCTCCTTGTGAGTGTGTTCTCCGTGTGTGCTCCTTGTGAGTGTGTTCTCCGTGTGTGCTCCTTGTGTGTGTGCTCCTTGTGAGTGTGTGCTCCTTGTGTGTGTGTGCTCCTTGTGAGTGTGTTCTCCGTGTGTGCTCCTTGTGAGTGTGTTCTCCGTGTGTGCTCCTTGTGAGTGTGTTCTCCGTGTGTGTGTGTTCTCCGTGTGTGCTCCTTGTGTGTGTGCTCCTTGTGAGTGTGTTCTCCGCGTGTGCTCCTTGTGAGTGTGTTCTCCGTGTGTGCTCCTTGTGTGTGTGCTCCTTGTGAGTGTGTTCTCCGTGTGTGGTCAAAAACTGTATGGGCCTTCCGGCGGAACCTCTCACCAACACGCATAGGTTCCTACCTTTATACCCACAATTAATTGGCTCCTACCCAGTTCTTTAGCCCCTCTGTCCTGGGGGTTGTCAACATGGATGTTAAAATCACCAACAATGACTAGACGGTCAAAGTCAAATCACACTATAGACAGCAGTTCAGTGAAGTCATCAAAAGAAGCTAACAGAAGCTGAGAGCACAGCTGAACTCCCGCAGCCCTGGGGGCCCTACATTGGTTGTGATGGCAGATGATAGGGTTTGGTCAAGTTGCTCTCTACTGGTGAGGAAAGCGGCATACCAGTAAATCAGGGATGGATTTACTTCCATTTTGGCCATTCTTGACACCAAGATGTCTGCTTGGAGCTGCGTAGTGCTGCGTACCTGGACTCACATTCACGTTCAGGTCCAGACTTATAAGTCCGGACCTGAACCCATGGCTTGTGTCAAGTTGTGTGAGTAACTAAAGTGAACTTATTGTGAGCTAATTATCAATTGAAAATTAACTCATCAAATTCAAAGTCGTCAGGGTTATTGCGCTCCCTTCCAGCTTGTGTCTACATTTCTCTACAAAGTACAAATGTAAAAAATCACTTTTTGCCACTTAGTCTACAAATGGCTTATGACAGCAACTACAGTGAACTACTACGAAGTTCAAACGTTTGTTTCATTTACCAAACTAAAGTAACCAAACAGTCTCTGAGCTGTCTGAGCCTAAATCCCTAAAGCGTTGCTGAAAGGTCGAGTGTAGAGTAGACTATACGCATTACTGTTACACACCTACTATACAGTATAGGCTACACTGTAGTGACTGTACACCATGTCTTTTCTACAACTCTACATGTGTACATTATACAGGAGTACATACTACATACAGAGTGATGTACATACATACTGTTAGAAATTAAAATCAATGTTGATGTGGCGTAATTTTGAATTAAATACACTATTTAATTTAAATCAGTTTTATTCTGAAAATCATTCACTTCCGGTTAGCATTAGCATGTGGCGAAATGCTACGTTTTCAAACTGTGAATCGAAGGTGAAATGACATGTGATGTTGTTCACTGAGCATACTGGGATTAGCACTCGTTTATTCACGCTGAATAACGTTTATCAGGGAATGTTTAAATAACCACCGACACCAGAATATACGTAAGTGCTTGTTTTTTTGCGAGTCCAAGTACCGGTTCCCGACGTTCCGGTTTTAACCGGACTTGAACTGAAACTTTTTACACGTCCAGTACCGGTTCGGCGTACCGGTACGCAGCACTAGTTCCAGCGGAGTGTACATTAGAAGGATTGCATCATTAATATGGAGGATTAGTGAAGAGGCATCTGTACTGCAGCTAGCTGTTAGCGTCTGTTAGCACGGTGTGTGGCTGAGTTGCAGCTCGTGAACACGGTGTCCTCTGCCGCTGGGAGGCACGTAAACAACAAACTGTAAAATACACCCGAATTCTCGAGGCAGATAAAAGGGTCTTGACGTCATGCCGAGAATTTCTACGTTGGGATTGCAGGTTTGACTGAGTATGATCGGCACCACAGATCATTAATATACACACAAATACCGCCTCCTCTGGTTTTCCCCGAGTTCACATCCCTGTCTGCTCGAACAAGGGCGAGTCCGGGTCCTTCAGAGAGAAATTCAGGCATCGTAGATTGGAGCCAACATTCCGTGAAACATAATCAAGAGGCCTCGAGAAATTCATGACAGTACCTTGTGTGTGTCCACGTTGTTGCTCAATGAGCGCAGGTTTGTGAGAATGATGGATGGAAGTGGTGGCCGGCTGAATCTCCGCCGTATTCTGAACGCCTCCCCTCCTTCCTCGTCTCTTTTTCCTGGAGTTTCTAAGCGGCTCCCGAGGGATTTCATCCAATAACGAAGAGCACAGATGGCTTGGTGTATTCGTAGGAGGCCGATCGCATTGTAGCCCTAGCATAGCCTCGCGGCTGTAGCAGCGCAGAGGCCGGGGCTCCTCGCCATACCTGTTCGTGCTGTCACTCAGGTGTGTCTTGGAAAGTTGAATGGCCAGACATGGTCTGCAGAAGGCCAATGTAATCCACAGGATCAAAAGCATGGTCTCTCAAAATGACATTTCATACAGACACGACAAAGTTTAGACAAAAAAACCAAACCCAAGAGGAACGGAGCATACTGAGACTCGCAGTGACAGGATGCCGTCTCCCTCTGTCTCCTGTATACCAGAGGTGGGAGTAAGTCATATATGTGCAAGTCTCAAGTTACTGGGGTGAGAGTCAAGCAAGTCAAGTCCTACGAAATCCTGGGGCTCTGAAATCATAGTGTGTGTGTGGATCCTTCTGTGTGCACGTGTGTGTTATGAGACTCGCTGCTCGGTCGGCTTCCGGGTGAGGAGGCATTACTTCAACCAACTTACAGTTAATAACATTACATTTTTAACAGGGGCCATAATAGTGTACATAATGTTTGTTTGGGCAGTTACAACTGAATGTAATGTTTTCTACTTGTTTCCATCTGGAAGGCATCTGTCTTCATCACATGGAAAGTGTCTTGACCAACAACTCAAGTGTTTCTATAGCTATGCAGGCATGAAGCGAGCAAACACAAGCAAGAACAAACAAGGGAAATGAAGAACACAATTGAAATAGTATAATATTGTGGTGTTCATCTTATAATTCAGTCACCACCGCTAAGCTAAAGGAGGCTCATGTTGGGCTATAAAGGAACTACAGCACGGTCACATGACTTCACGTCTCCACCGCTAAGCTAAAGGAGGCTAATGTTGGGCTGTAAAGGAACTACAGCACGGTCACATGACTTCACGTCACCACTGCTAAGCTAAAGGCGGCTAATGTTGGGCTATAAAGGAACTACAGCACGGTCACATGACTTCACGTCACCACCGCTAAGCTAAAGGCGGCTAATGTTGGGCTATAAAGGAACTACAGCACGGTCACATGACTTCACGTCACCACCGCTAAGCTAAAGGTGGCTAATGTTGGGCTGTAAAGGAACTACAGCACGGTCACATGACTTCACGTCACCACCGCTAAGCTAAAGGAGGCTAACGTTGGGCTATAGAAGTAGAAGAGGACGTTTCTCACCAGCCAGGCCGTTGACTGCAGGTGTTTTCTCGTCCTCGTCCTCTTCCTCTGGAGTTGCGCTGTCCTTTCTGTCCATTTTACTGACAGACGTTGTGCGTTTCCTCTGAACTTCGGTGTCAAACTCCTCGTCGAACAGAACCTGGTCCACCAGGTCGGGCTGCACCGGGCTCGGCTCCGCGGGGGGCTTCGGGGTCCCGTAGTAGTTACCTGGAAATAAAAAGAGGGGAAGACGAAACGTAATCAGAATCAGAATCCCTTCATTCGTCCCACGTCTCTTTAGCTGCGGCTCTTCTCAGATTAGATAGATCTTTATTCGTCATTGTTCAGGTACAACGAAATTACAATAGACTCAAGGTGCCAACACGCAACAACAAGACACTATAAAAACAACAAGACAATATAAAAACAACAAATGGGAATTAAAAAAGGGAATATGTACATCAATAATTTAAATTGCACGATTCCCCTCGTATTGCACGGAAGGCTTATATAATTTAAATATTAGCAGCGTTTAGTGCACATATGGCCCTGGGAAAGAAACTGACCATGAGTCTGTTTGTCCGGGAAGACATGGTGCGGAAGCGCCTGCCTGAGCGCAGCCGTACGAAGTGCTCGTTACCCGGGTGGTGTGGGTCCTTGAGGATCTTGACTGCCTTCTTAAGGCAACGAGAGCTGTACAGTGCCTCCGGGGAGGGGAGGGGGCAACCGATGATCTTCTGCGCCGAGTTGATGACTCTTTGGAGCGCACCCCTCTTTGCGGCTGTGCAGCTGAGGAACCACGCAGATGCAATCGGTGAGGATGCTCTCCACGGCGCAGCGGTAGAAGGACACAAGCAGGTGCTTCGTACAATACAAATGCAAATATTCTATTTTAAAAAGTAAAGTCCTTTCGAGTCTAGGGCTGGGCGATTTTTTCGGTTTTCACGATTAATTTGCATTTTTACTTTCCTACGGTTTGTGAAATGGCTGAACCGAAAAATCGCGATTTTAAAACATTTCTAGACTCCGCAGATTTGTTTGGCTTTCAGGGACTCCGTAGTAGCTTACTCTCTCACTTTCCAGAACGCGCACAAAGCTCAGCCACATTGCCTGTGACTATCTGCAGCTCTGCCCGATCTGCTGTGTTCGTTGTTGAGCATAACAGAGGACTCAGGCATTGTACATTACATATATAACTAAACACGCCTTTTCTCCTCCTTATCTCTTTCATGGCTTTCCATTTAATCTGGTTTTGAGCTGTGATCAATACTCAAGACAGGAACAACTTCACGGCTGGTTTCATTTCTGGTAGTTCCGGATGTTGTCTCATGCTACCCACGTCTGTAAACAAACGTATTCAAATAAACTGTACCTTCATTTAATATTCAGCAATAATAATATCTCGACGTCTATACAGTCGTTGTAGTGTTGAGATCAGTAGGTTTCGGTGTGCAACACTCCGTGTCATATCGCTACTAAATTCACCTCTATAGGAAATGGTATATTAGCCACATGCTAAATGCTAACCAGAGATTTAGGATTTTCAGAATAAAAGCTTATCTGCGCACGAGAACTTCTGGTTCTTCAGTATAAAACAGCATTTAAACTGACGGTGTGTTTAAGGTACTTGTGCCATCAAAACATTGATTTTAATTTATAACACTGTGCGCATGTGCAGAGCTGCAGATCGGGTAGTCACATAGCCTACTACAATCACACTCACCGCTTCACCGACAGTAAAATGTCCACGAACACAGATGAAGAACTCATTCCTAAAAAAGGTGCTGCTTCAGTCGTATGGAAGTGGTTCGGGTTCAAGCAGTCACACATTTATCATTCATTATCATTTTTTATTATTTGTTGTATTTCATTTTACAAGTTTTTTCAGGGATGGTCTACAAGAGATTTTTTTTTCAGTTTGATTTAAAAAAAAATCTTTGCACATTAATGAGAGCCAAGTGCCGTGGTGCTGTTTTTTAATTTATTTTTTATTCTTGAACAACTGATTTGTTCGCCTAGACTACTTGGTAATCTCATTTATTTGTATTGTGTTAATAAAGAAAATATGTATTTAAATGTTGCCTTGGTCTGGTTTGTTTAGAAAAAAACGGGAAAAATCAAGGTTTAAATCGAAGATTGTCCATTAGTTAGAAAAGAAATCGAGATTTTATTTTTAGGCCAAATCTCGAGTCATCTGTCTCAAGCCTAAGTCTCAAGTCATGAATACCAAGGTCAAGTCAAGTCTTTTATCAATGTTAGTCAAGCAAGTCTCAAGTCAAAAAATAGGCAAGTCATGTGACTCGAGTCAAGTCATGTGACTCGAGTCCCCCACCTCTGGTATATACTTTGGTTAGAATATTGCTGTATTACTGTATCAAATATAATAAAGACAAACAGTTGATAAGTAGTATTTTGTTAACTCAAGGTTTATATTAAGTGAGTTTTTATTGTGTTAACTTGTGTATTTATGCTTTTTAGATTGACTTTCTCTCTTTCTCTGTCCGTCTGTTCTAGAAGCCGAAAGGAAGAGAGAGACGTCACAGCTGTCAGCAATGTGACAAATCCTTTACAACATCTAGAAATTTAAAGCGCCACCTGCGTATTCACACAGGAGAAAAACCGTACAGCTGTGAAGAGTGTGGGACAACGTTCACTCAATCAGGTGCTCTCAAAACACATCAACGTATTCATACTGGAGAAAAACCTTACAGCTGTGAAGAGTGTGGGAAAACTTTCACTAGATCAAGTAATCTCAAAACACATCAACATACTCACACTGGAGAAAAACCTTACAGCTGTGAAGAGTGTGGGAAAACGTTCACTAGATCAAGTGCCCTCAAATCACATGTTCACACAGGAGAAAAACCTTACAGCTGTGAAGAGTGTGGGAACACTTTCACTACATCAGGTGCTCTCAAATCACATAAACGTATTCACACTGGAGAAAAACCTTACAGCTGTGAAGAGTGTGGGACAACTTTCACTCAATCAGGTGCTCTCAAATCACATAAACGTATTCACACTGGAGAAAAACCTTACAGCTGTGAAGAGTGTGGGACAACTTTCACTCAATCAGGTGCTCTCAAATCACATCAACGTATTCACAATGGAGAAAAACCTTACAGCTGTGAAGAGTGTGGCAACACTTTCACTACATCAGGTGCTCTCAAATCACATGAACGTATTCACACTGGAGAAAAACCTTACAGCTGTGAAGAGTGTGGGACAACTTTCACTCAATCAGCTGCTCTCAAATCACATCAACGTATTCACACAGGAGAAAAACCTTACAGCTGTGAAGAGTGTGGGGCAACTTTCACTAGATCAGGTGCTCTCAAAAGACATCAACGTATTCACACAGGAGAAAAACCTTACAGCTGTGAAGAGTGTGGGGCAACTTTCACGACATCAAATAATCTCAAAACACATCAAATTATTCACACTGGAGAAAAACCTTACAGCTGTGAAGAGTGTGGGAACACTTTCACTACATCAGGTGCTCTCAAATCACATAAACGTATTCACACTGGAGAAAAACCTTACAGCTGTGAAGAGTGTGGGACAACTTTCACTCAATCAGGTGCTCTCAAATCACATCAACGTATTCACAATGGAGAAAAACCTTACAGCTGTGAAGAGTGTGGCAACACTTTCACTACATCAGGTGCTCTCAAATCACATGAACGTATTCACACTGGAGAAAAACCTTACAGCTGTGAAGAGTGTGGGACAACTTTCACTCAATCAGCTGCTCTCAAATCACATCAACGTATTCACACAGGAGAAAAACCTTACAGCTGTGAAGAGTGTGGGGCAACTTTCACTAGATCAGGTGCTCTCAAAAGACATCAACGTATTCACACAGGAGAAAAACCTTACAGCTGTGAAGAGTGTGGGGCAACTTTCACGACATCAAATAATCTCAAAACACATCAAATTATTCACACTGGAGAAAAACCTTACAGCTGTGAAGAGTGTGGGAAAACTTTCACGAGATCAGATGTTCTAAAATCACATCGCCGTAGTCATACTGGAGAAAAACCGTACTGGTGTGAAGAGTGTGGGAAAACTTTCACTCAACCAAGTAATCTCAAAAGACATCAACGTATTCATACTGGAGAAAAACCTTACTGGTGTGAAGAGTGTGGGAAAACTTTCACTACATCAGGTGCTCTAGAATCACATCACCGTATTCACACCGGAGAAAAACCGTACTGGTGTGAAGAGTGTGGGAAAACTTTCACTCAACCAAGTACTCTCAAATCACATCTTCGTGTTCACTCTGGAGAAAAACCATAGTGGGTTTAATGGCGCATTTCCACTGCAGCGGGGTAGCCCCGTTTAAGCGTCCTCGCTCAGGCCTCGGGCTGCCTCGCTGGCCGTCCCAGGCGCATTTCCATTACAGTTTAGGACCTGGGGTAGCAACGCAGTGTAGGCGGGGCGTCGGCTTTTTGGCGGAGCGACGCTGGGTAAAACTGCAGTGGCGTCATCTTCAATGCGACACAACTCACAAAACACACACAACAATGGAGGATGTGGAAGCGATCGTTTTCTTGTTTATTGTGAAATCCATGGTGCTGACATGCTGTGCTCTGCATAACGTCTGCGAGAGTCATGGAGAGGACTATGATGATGGGTGGAATGCACCAGCAGCAGAGTCTCAAGGTGCAGAGGAGGAGGGCACTGACATCAGAGAGGGTTTGATGCGCTACCTGAATACCTACATATGCATTGTATTGAACATAAATAAATCATTTTTTTTCATATACATGTGTTGTCAAATGTTTTAAACAAATGTTATCTGAATTGAATATTTAGTAAATATTTGAATTTCAAGCACCAGTAAGTACTGCCCCATAAATAATAAGAACATTTGAGGAAATATCAGATCATGAAAAGAAAATCTTTCTAATAAATTAAGCAAATATCAAAGCTAACTATAAACATAAATACTAAAGTGTAAAACACAGCAAAACTATATTCATAAATGCAAGTGTAAAATAGTGTGGACAATTGTAAACATGGATGGAGGCTAAAGTATCCACAATATAAAATAATATATTAAATATAACCTCAATCTTTCTTCTAGACATGTTAAAAGCTTGAATGGGTTATAGGTTTATTTTGTTCTCGTCTTTGAAGTATATAAGGAATGTGTTGTTTGAGTCTAGTAGAACGAGGGTATTACAATTGAGCAATTTCTACATGATTATGTATTTATCATGTATTCTTAATACCATTACAAAATAAACATGTTTTAGAGGAGGACCTCAAGCTAGCAAACTCAATTTCTTGCTTTAAATCTCTTAAAAGTAAGGGGCTTTTTCCTAACTGATGGTGTTTGCTATTGATTTATAAATTCATGTATGTTTATATATTCTCTAAATCTGATTTGTTTCTGTTGGGTGCCATTCATTATCAACAAGAGATAAGATAAGTCAAAGAAGTACTTTATTGATGGCAGTATAAAAATACAAAACAAATGTTGTATCAAAAAGGCATGCCATTAAACAATACAAATAAAAAATGTAAAACTGTATTGCAGCCAGCATACATATACATGGAATTGTAAATATAAAATGAACATTTTAAAGAAAATAAATAAACAAGGAAGTACAAATGTTGCATTTAAAAATTAACTAGATAAAAAATATATAATATGTACAATAACTATTAAGGTTTTTTGAAGTATCAGGGAGGAGACGGGCCACGTCGGCTGCCCAGTCATGGTGCCGTTCCTGCTGGGCCCGATCCTCTCCTCCTCGTTTCCTCTTGCCTGGGTGACAATAAGATAATAATTAGCAATAAGGAAAACACACAGGACAGGTACAGGTCACACAAGGATATAAGAATAACATGTATAAACAGAACAACAGTACGGTGAACTAAAGAAAGTTCTGGCCCTAGATGTTTACAATGATTGTGAAAGTGAATTACATTATGTCCAGCCTGTTGATAATGAATATAAATATATGATAGGATGTCACACACAACTGTACTAGCTGCTTACTAGCTAATACTTACTTGTAACGGAGCATTTCCACACAGTGGTATAGCTTATTTTAATTACTGACGATGGATGATCCAAGGTTTAAAAAACAAAACACAATTCCAGTCGTTTTGCCATTTCTATTTCTTACCTCGAACCACACGCTGCGGTGTCGTGATGGCACTCAGCGTTGGTGGTTGAGTTGGTGTCGATTCTTCGGCTGGGGTCCGTTCAGGATTCGATGACGATGTGGACGGAACACTGCCATCAACCGTTGTTCGGGAATGTTCCTCCTCACGAGTCCCAATGTAATCATCTAGAACAGCAAAATGACTTGTTAATTCCACAAACTACTGCAGCACAATACTAAACAGCAACAACAACTATAGAAAAGAAAAACTGAACGTAAACAATGGCACATATGGTGTTGGCAAACAATAGCTCGAGCTAAGGCTATCTGCCTAGGCTATCTGCCTTAGCTAGCTATGTAGCTCTTCGGGGCTCCATAAAGCATGGGTTGTCGAACATTAATGTAAGGATAAAATAGACTTCTTTGTTAGAAGGGAGCGTATCTTGCAGGGACTCCAGTAAAGCCGTTGCCGTTTTCCCTACATTGCAGGAAAGTCCTCGAAAATCCGCGTTCTGACATCTGTGCAGAGACACCCTGGAACACTTTCACATTTCGCGTTGTTCCGTTGAGCTCCCGCTGGATTTTATCATCCCCAATGAGATGTAGGAACGTCGTCACCTCCTCGGTCGACCACGGTGTGCTTTTCTTCAACGTTAACATTTTTGTAGCTCCTCCGTTTACAAAATGCTGCAAGCTTGCTTCTTGATATATATGTGACGCGAGGGATGATCTCGCGCGCGATCTTGTGACGATTCTCTCTGACCAATCAGCAGTCGAGAGTGTTGACGTCACAGCCCTGGCCTGGTCTGATAAAAAAGAACCACGATTTTATGGGGCCGGAAAAAGTACCCGCTAGCCGGTACTAGGCTATATGGAAATGCCACCAAAAACTGGCCTGGCTGCTTGAGGACGGTTCAGGACGCTTAAACGGGGCTACCCGCTGCAGTGGAAATGCGCCATTAAACCCACTATGGTTTTTCTCTGGTTTAAAAAGTATTAAAAGTTGATCAATCAATTTAGCGAAAATTAAGGCTATTAAAAAATATTAAACGGCATTTTCCAAGGTATTAAGAAGGTCCACAGCAACGACAACATGAGACACCCTTTCATTTACTGCAACGACATGTCGGGAAACCCCCTCAAGGTATCAGGCTGAGAGGCTCTGATACCTCATTCACACCAACAGTGTTTCAGGGCCGGTTCGGAGCTGGAGCTTGAAAAGCACCGGGTTTTCCTGTTCACACCGCAGCGGAGCAGCCTCTTAGCTGTTTGTTTCAAGCACCAAAAAATTGTCCGGCCAGAGCAAAAGCACCGCATACGTCATGCTTACGTCGAGGCGGGGGCAGGGACAGATCAACTCCTGAACAACAACAAGAAGCCCGCGTTTTATCCAGTTTGTACACAACGATGGAGAAACTTAACAAGAGTTTTAGTGTTTCTGCCATAGACTGTATATATAAAGGTTTCTGCTCATGGTGAAGCAACGTGTCTGCGTGTTAAGGTGGAACCTGAGCATTCACGCTGATCACCTCATTAGAACTCATTATACATCTATAAAACTATAAATATTAAACTTTACTTCACGTGTTCATTTGAGAACAGCCGTTACATACCTGGGTGAAGGTTACAGTTCATTTAAATGAAAGATACAACGTTACTCCACACTCATGGTTCAGTCCACCTTAAGAAATAAGACCGACCTCGGAAGCAGTTGTGTTTCAAAAAAACCTTTATTGACACGGGTACACCTTTTTTATAAGAATATAACTAAACCACAGAAATGCAGATGAAAAGCTGCAGAGAGAGCCATAAGAAATGAATGCAACTGATTTCATCCGCGCGGTTTGGCTTTATGAAGCAGGCACGCAAACGGTTACGCCATGACGCAAACGATGAGGCAACGACGCATTAGCAGTCGGACTCTGGGCGGTGCGAAAAGAGCCAGAGCTAAACCGAAGAACTGGTTCTGAACCTGAAAAGCTCTAGCACGGAGCTTGAACCGGAGTTGCGTTGGTGTGAATGAGGTCAAGGTGGCCCCATGCATAGCGTGCCATAAAATGCTGCTTCTTATTTTAAGTTTCGTTGCCTTGCTCCGCTCGGCTTGGGGGGGGGGTATACCTGAGAGATGTACAGCAGGAGAACACGCCGTCCACCGCGGAGAATAAACAGAAGGGCAACCATGCTCCGGGGTCTTCTTCGCTGCTTTTGGTGTATTTTGTGGCGGCAGCAGCGCCACTTACAGGCCTGGCATATGTACTACAGCGTTTCCAGCATTTCCAGCGGTGTAGTGTGAACGGAACACTTTTTTGCGTTTGCGTTTTACTGTATGTGTCCTCGTGGGGCCGGGGTCTAAGCCAAACTATATCCGGTCCCAGAGATCTGTTATTTTAAAGTAAGGTCAACACATATCGACCCTAAATAAATGTTTTTGTTAGCATGCTACTTTGTTCTACTCCACTTCGATTCAGAGGTTAACCTGGTGTTTTTACTGCACTACATGTATTTTAGTTCCTCTGCAGATTCTGATCAACGATGTGAAATATAAACAACCCTTAAAGCAGACTTTAGTTCCACCTGACTCAAAGTCAGGGAAGGTGATTGACAAGTGCCAAAATAAACTATGCAATAGATTGGACTTTAAGTACTTTGTCAGACTTCATATTTATCTGTGGATAACCCAAACGTTGTTTTCTTATTCAAGAAGACCTTAACTTAAAGCAGGGGTGCCCAACCAGTCGATTGCGATCGACCGGTCGATCGCGGGGAGATTCCCAGTCGATCGCGAGATGTGTCTAAAAATAGAACAACAATATTCAGTTGTATCGTTAATGTCCTATAACATAATCTTCCTGTGCCAGAATAATGCACTTGAACGCATCAAAGCTTTGTGATTGGCCGGCGTGACCCCATGTGTCGGGGCGTGGCTTGTGGGCAGTGGGCACTAGTTCGCTGACTTTGTCCGTGTCAACAAGAGTGACAGTCCGCACACAAACAAGACCGCAATGGCAGAAGCAAAAAAGCCCCAAATATATCATTTTCACTCCGAGATGGAGGATGATTATTTTTGTATCTATTCCAATTCAAAGTCCATCTGTCTCTCGTCTGCAATGCGAGCGTGGCTTTATCGAAGAAGGGTCATTTAGGAGCGGCATTTCAAAACAGTGCACAAACGCTACGAGACGGAATTCCCTCCTAATTCTGCCCTACGCTCCAAAAGGGGAGGGGCCTGAGAGGACAGCTAAAGGGGAGGGGCCTGAGAGGACAGTTAAATGCACAGCAGTCCATTTCCACCAGGCCCAACAACAAGAGCAAGGCTGCTCCAGAGCATCTCATCGTGTCAGTCACGTTCTTGCGAAACACATGACGTCTTTCAAAGACGGCGAAGTTGTGAAACAAGCTTTCCTGGAGGCTGCTGACGCGCTTTAGGGGGACAGTAAAAATAACAGTAGCATTTCAACAGGTTTTTGATACAATAAAAACTCAAGTTAGATTCCGTTATTAATCAGCTGTGAGTTTTAGTTTGTTTGAACTTATTCATTATAATTATTGTACAAAATGGTATGAGAATGCAAACATTAAGATCTGTTCTGTTTATATTGATTATAGTCTATTATCAATTCAGGTTCAGAAGCTAGTGTTGCTTGCATCCTATTTCAAAGGCATTTATTTTTATACTCGACTAAAATGCAACAAAAAAAGGGTTTGATTTTATTAATGTCGTCTCTTTTATTGCACGTTGGCAGCAGATTCCTGAGCAGCTTCAGATCTGAGTCTTATTAGGAAGCCTAATTTATACTTTTGTAGCAACACTATTTTTATATAATGGCAAAGAAAGGGTTCAGAGTCTTCTCTTTGTCCTGTGTCATGTGGCAGCACTGTTCAATGCTTCCTGAAAACATTACCCACTGTAGTGACGTGTGCATAAACTCCAACTCTGTATCAACAACACTGTTGTGTAACTTCAGTTAAATACTTGTATGTATGTAGATTAGAAAGAGGAAAGATAAAGGATCTGCAGTATTTTATGAAGTATTAATCGTACAAAGGTCAGTTTTATACAAGTGTATCTACCTGGTAGTAGGCTGTCAGTAATGGCTACGCCTCTCTATTTGGACTGGTAGATCTCGGCAGACTGGCAACTTTAAAAGTAGCTCTCGGTTCAAAAAAGGTTGGGCACCCCTGACTTAAAGTAATCTTTAATGTTTAAATAAAGCCCAGTTGGTCTGTTTTGCACTTCCTCCTGTTGATATCTTTGGACGTCCTGCACCAACTGTTTCATTGTAGAGATCACTACAGTATCTTCTTGATATTTTCTATTGTGTATGCAGGCTACTCTTAATATTGAAATGTTTTCATCAAATACAACTTCCTCAACAACAACCTGCAATGACGTGTTTTCACCACTAGGCGGCGCGGGTTGAAAACCAGTGGTGTAGTTAATAAAACATAACCATATCAAACGGAAGGTAAAGGAAGATCCAGGTTCAGTCTCTCGGTGTGAAGCTCATGCATCGCACCATGAACCTGGATAGACCTGGAACAGTCAGCTGCACGAGGAGCTGGAAAGGCAGTGAATTAATTAAAATGTGGAACTTTGACTTCATTTGAAGGACATGTCGGCCAGGGATGTAGAGCTATATGTTTAACCACCGGATCGGCCAATCAGGAGAGAGTGCACCAGTCTGCCTTGACCTCTGTATTCATGTCTGTGACTCTCACAGTATCTGCTGCCCAGCTGCTTCATGGAAGACGCCTCCTTCACTGCATGACCTCTGCAGCCCCAGGGGGCAGCGGGTGTGTTTCAACCATACACACACCCACACACACACACACAACACGTAGTTCTATCCTCGAGGTGGAGTCGAAAGAGATGAGTTTTCAGTCTGGAAGGTGTGTGAGCTTTCTGCTGTCCTGATGTCAATGGGAGCTCATTCCACCATCTTGGAGCCAGGACAGCAAACCCACGTGTTTCTGCTGATGGGAACTTGGGTCCCCCTCGCAGCGAGGGTGCAGCGAGCCGTTTGGCTGATGCAGAGCGGAGTGCACGTGCTGGGGTGTACGGTTTAACCATGTCCTGGATGTAGGAAGGGCCAGATCCATTCGCAGCATGGTACGCAAGTACCAGGGTCTTGAAGTGGATTCTAGCAGTTACCGGAAGCCAGTGGAGGGAGCGGAGGAGCGGAGTGGTGTGGGAACATTTAGGAAGGTTGAAGACCAGACGAGCCACTGCATTCTGGATGAGGGTCTATGTACCCTTGGGCTGAAGATGCATCACCTGGTGGTCTGGCCCTCTGAGCTTCCTCATTGTTGTGGTTGATACCAGGGTGTCAGTGGCATCTGGGTCATGTTTGGCACCCCTGTTTGTCTTTGACATCCCTGGGACCCCCTGCCTCCGTCGTCATCATTGAAACCTCCCGCGGGGTATCTGCATGGAGGGCCGTTGTTTGGTGCATGTGGTGGGTATTTCATTTGTTGTTGTGGACAATCTCTAGCCCAATGGCCCATTTGGCTGCAATGGTAACATCCCTCAAACCGTAAACGTCTTCTGCCTGTGCCTCCTTGGAAACCTCCTGGTTGTTGGTTCTGCTTCTGATTCTCTGGCACTATCTGAGATGTAACTGTTGCAGGTGTCTGCCCTGCCTTCTCTGGTTCTTCCTGAGCTTGAACTGTTGGAGGTGTCTGCCCTGCATTCTCTGGTTCTTCCTGAGCTTGAATTGTTGGAGGTGTCTGCCCTGCATTCTCTGGTTCTTCCTGAGCTTGAACTGTTGCAGGTGTCTGCCCTGCCTTCTCTGGTTCTTCCTGAGCTTGAATTGTTGGAGGTGTCTGCCCTGCCTTCTCTGGAAGTTTCCCCACCCTTCTCCTTGTCTTGTTCCTACAAGCTACGGTGTCTTTTGTTTTTTCTGCTATGTCTTCCCTCACTGGCAGGTCTGCTACTCGGCCCACATTTATGCTGTGTGCCAATAGGCTGGCATATTCCAGATGGAGTATCAGACTTGTAAGTCTTATAAATCTTTCTTCAGCTTCCCTCCATATAGTTAGCTGTTGGAGGCATTGTTCGTGCTCATAGTCGAGCACTGCTCTTCGGCTTTTGTTGGTCCAGGTTGATCATCTGCTGGAACCAGTCCTCTTGTTTGCCACTGTTCCAACAGTTTCTCTATTTGGTTCCATGTCTTCTGTCTTTTCATTGCAAAGGTTAAAGCATCTGATCAGATGTTTACCCTTTCCTTGATATCTGCAGTTGAGCCTGGCCCCTGCGTCTGGTCTCAACTTAGTTTCTTTCGGTGACATGCTCTCTTCCTATTCGAATGAATATTATTAAGTTATCAAAGATTCAAACACGAATCCTCCGACTAGCACCTTCGTTCCTGATAAATAATATCCTATGTCATCCGAACTTAACTTTAAATCTGGGGTTTTTTTTAGTTGTTAAAAGTTATTTTTATTTTATTTTTTAAAGTTATAGATTTTCTTTTCTTTTTTGAGAAAGTCTTTTTGTAAAATATTAATAAAGTAAATTAAAAGATAAAAATGTTGCTAATTTTAAAATCTGAAATGTTTAAATAAAGATTGTAAAGTGTATGGTTTTGACCTTGAGATATGAAAATAGAAATCTGGTGAAAATCTAAATCCAGTGTGAACAGTGCATACCGACGGGTATGGAATTATGCAAATGCCATAACTTGTGTTAGTGTCACTAAATTGGTGTTTGAATATTCTACAGTCTAGTTTGAAAGTCTGTTATGTAAAGCAACATCCCCAGACATTTGGCGAGGCGCGCACCGAGCCTCAGTCCGCGTGCCTGTAGCAGCCACGGTCGACTCCAAAAAATCCCCGGCATTTCGAGAAAGAAACCCGAGTTTCCTTTTGCCGTGTTCGGGTCCGTCTCGGAAACTTCCCAAGACGCTGTAAGAGTCACCAGTGTAGTGCCGAGAGAAAGGGAGTCGGAGGCGGTGCATCGAAGGTGCAAAACTGTCTTTAATGAGCAGCAGAAATGCAGGTGTTGTCGGGTCGCAGCCCGGGTCAACAAGAGAAAGAGCCAGGAGGGCGCACAACATATAAAGGTAACCACATATATGTCCGTGTGGAAACAATACCCCCAACTCTAGTTCCATGTGTGGATTATGTAACCCAGTGTATTAAAGGTGGTCACCACACTTATCTATTTATACTTATGACATGTTCCGACCTCTATATGAGTGAGGTTCTGAGCTCTTTTAATTCCATCGTGTCACCGGGCCCGGGTACAGGAGGGGTAATATGGTTCTTTTTATACATCCATGGGCATTATGAGCGTTGTGGTTCAACAGTTCAACCGATCTGAAT
>CM070476.1:45083826-45105297 GCA_036324585.1 Champsocephalus esox | reverse complement strand
GAGAGCGAGAGCGGGGAGAGTCGAGGGGGAGAGGGGGGGCGAGGGGGTGGGAGGGAGCGCGTGAGGGGCGAGAGCGGTGGGGGGGAGGGGGGGAGGGAGGGGGGGAGCGGAGAGGGGAGGCGAGGGGGGGTGGGAGGGGCGAGGGGAGCGATGGGGGGGGGGAGAGAGAGGGAGGGGGGGAGGGGCGAGGGGGGGGGAGGGAGAGAGGGAGGGGGGGAGAGAGAGAGGGGGGGGGGAGAGAGGGGGGGAGAGAGGGGGGGAGAGGGGGGAGGGGGGCGGGGGAGCGGGAGGGGGGGAGGGGGAGGGGGGGGGGAGAGAGCGGAGGAGCGAGGGAGGGGGAGGGGGGGGAGCGAGAGGGGGGGAGGAGAGCGGGGGGGAGGGGGGGGGAGAGGGGGGGAGGGGAGAGAGGGGGGGAGAGGGGGCGGGGGGGGAGAGAGAGGGGGGGAGAGAGGGGGGAGCGAGGGGGGGGAGGGGGGAGAGGGGGCGAGAGTGGAGAGAGAGAGGGGGTGAGAGAGGGGAGGGGGGGGGGAGCGAGAGGGGGGGGAGGAGAGGCGAGGGGGGGCGGGAGAGGGGGGAGCGGGAGAGAGGGGGGAGGGAGGGGGAGAGAGGGGGGGGGAGGGGGGAGAGAGAGAGCGGGGGCGAGGAGGGGGGCGAGCGAGAGAGCGGGGAGAGGAGGGGGAGGGGGGCAGGGGGGGAGAGAGAGAGAGCGAGGGGGGGGGGGGGGAGAGGGAGAGGGGGCGAGAGAGAGAGGGGGGGAGAGAGCGGGGGGGGAGGGGGGGAGGGAGGGGAGAGGGGAGGGGGGGGAGAGCGAGGGGGGGGAGAGCGAGGGGGAGCGGGGGGAGAGGGGGAGCGGGGAGGGGGCGAGGAGAGAGGGGGGGAGGCGAGGGGGTGAGGGGCGAGCGAGGGGGAGCGTGAGGGGGAGAGGGGGGAGAGAGAGAGAGAGCGAGGGCGGGGGGGGGGCGTGAGGGGGAGGGAGGGGAGCGAGCGGGGGGGAGAGGGGGGAGGGGGGAGAGGGAGAGTGAGGAGGGGGGGAGCGAGGGAGAGGGGGGAGGCGGGGAGGGGGAGCGGGGGGGGAGGGGGGGGGAGAGGGGGAGCGGGGGAGGGGTGAGGGGGGGGGGGGGGAGAGGGGGGGCGCGAGGGATGCGAGGGCGGAGCGAGAGAGGGGGAGAGGGGCGAGGGGGGGAGCGGGGGGGCGCGCGAGAGGGGGGGAGGAGGGGGGGGGGAGCGAGTGAGGGGGGCGGGGATGAGGGTGAGAGAGAGGGGAGGGGAGGGCCGCGAGGAGGAGTGCGGGAGGGCGAGGGGAGCGGGGGAGAGAGGAGAGAGAGAGCGGGGGGAGATGAGAGGGGGGAGGGAGGAGCGAGCGAGAGAGAGAGAGGGAGAGAGGAGAGAGGAGCGAGGGGAGTGGAAGAGGGAGACGAGAGCGGTGAGAGAGTGGAGAGAGTGAGCGGAGAGGGGGGAGGGAGAGCGGGAGGGGGGGGAGAGGGAGAGAGATGGGGAGAGAGAGAGAGGGGGGGAGAGAGAGGGGAGAGTGAGGGAGTGCGGAGGGGGAGAGGGGAGGGGGAGTGAAGAGGGGGGAGAGAGGGGGGTGGAGGGGAGTCGGGCGAGCGAGAGGGGGGAGGGGGGAGAGGGAGAGAGAGAGAAGAGGGAGAGAGAGTAGGGAGAGGGGAGAGAGGGGGGGGAGGGGGAGGATGAGGGGGGGAGAGGGAGAGCGCAGGGGAGAGGTGGAGAGGAGAGGGTGGGAGTGGAGAGGGGGAGCGAGGGGGGGGCGAGTGAGAGACGAGGGGCGGGGGGAGGGGTGGCGAGCGCGAGGGGAGGTGCGGGGAGATGAGTGGGGGAGCGAGAGAGAGGGGAGGGAGTGAGGCGGGAGGGGGGAGGAGGGGGGAGGGAGCGTGAGGGGGAGAGGGGAGGGGAGTGGGGGAGTGAGAGCGTGAGGGGCGGCGAGAGGGAGGGGGGAGAGGGGGGAGAGAGGTGGGGGACGAGAGAGAGGTGAGAGGGGGGGGGAGGGGAGAGAGGGGGAGGAGAGAGAGAGGGAGGCGGGGGAGGGAGAGCGGAGAGCGAGAGAGGGCGAGGGGAGAGAGAGAGAGGGGAGAGTGAGAGGGATGGGTGGGAGGGGGAGCGGGGGAGAGGGGGGGAGAGAGAGAGAGAGAGGGGAGAGGGGTGGGGGGAGGGGAGAGAGAGTGAGCGAGGGGAGAGCGGAGGGGGGGGAGGGCTTGAGGGGGAGGCGTGACGTGGGGATGGCGGGTGGGGGAGAGGAGGAGAGCGAGAGAGGGGGAGGGAGGGGCGAGGGTTGTGAGGGGAGAGGGGAGAGGAGAGAGGGGATGGAGAGAGAGAGGGGAGGTGGGCCGGGCGGGTGGGGGTGAGGGGGGAGGGGATGAGTGAGGAGTGAGGTGAGAGAGTGGGAGGGGAGAGGTCTGCGGAGGGGCGAGGGGGGTGGGGGGAGAGGGAGATGGGGTTTGAGGCGGAGAGAGAGAAGGCGAGATGAGGAGGGCGTGGGGGTGAGGATGCGGGGAGAGAAGAGAGAGGGTGGGGAGAGAGAGAGAGTGGGGGATGAGGGCGGGAGGAGAGACGAGGGAGCGGAGGGGATGCAGCGTGAGTGGGAGATTGAGAGTGGGGGCGTGAGGGGGAGTGTGTGCGGGGGAGGGTGGGGAGAGAGGGGAGGGTGAGAGCGAGTGCGGAGAGGGGTGAGTGGAGAGAGGGTGCGGTGAGAGAGAGCGGGGTGTGGAGTGAGAGGGGCATGTGGGGGGGGAGGGGCGAGATGAGGTGAGAGGGGCGAGCGTGTGGTGAGGGGGTGCGAGACGGTGCGGGGGAGCGAGAGGAGAGGGGGGAGTGAGTTGAGCGTGGGCGAGAGCGGGGGAGTGGAGGGAGGAGGCGGAGAGAGAGAGTGAGGAGAGAGGAGCTGAGAGGGGGGAGAAGGGAGACGAGAGAGGAGAGGAGGGGGAGGGAGGAGGAGGAGGAGGGAGCGAGGAGTGAGAGAGGGGAGGGGGAGGGAGGAGGAGGAGGAGGGGAGGAGGGTGAGAGGGGAGGGAGAGGTGGGCGAGAGAGAGAGAGGGGAGGGAGGGGGAGAGGGGGGGGAGGAGGAGAGAGGAGTAGAGAGGAGAGGGGGGAGAGAGAGAGGGGCACGCGAGAGAGAGAGAGCGCGCAGGGAGAGGAGAGAGCAGAGGGAGGTGGAGGGGAGAGGAGGAGCGAGAGGAGAGGGAGAGGAGAGGAGAGAGGAGAGGGGAGAGCAGAGCGGAGGAGAGGAGAGTGGGAGGTGAGAGTGCTAGGAGCGAGTCAGAGAGCGCAGAGGTAGAGTGGCGAGGGGAGAGGACGGGGCGAGGGGAGAGGAGGGAATAGAGCGGGGAGGAGGAGGAGGCGAGGGGAGCGGAGGAGGAGGGGAGATGAGGAGGGGAGCGCCGAGAGAGGGGAGCGAGCGGGAGAGCAGCGAGGAGTCTGGGGTGACGAGAGAGCGAGAGAGAGGAGGGAGGGGGTCTCTATTCGGGGCCATCCAATCTCTGTACTCCCAAAGCGAGAGCTGTGTCCGGGTCCTCGGCAGTAAGTCGGACCCATTTCCGGTGAGGATTGGCCTCCGCCAGGGCTGCGCTTTGTCACTAATCCTGTTTGTAATATACATGGATTGGATTTCGAGGCGTAGTCGTGTCTGCAGTTCGGTGGACTAAGGATTGCACCACTGATTTCTGCAGATGATGTGGTTCTGATGGCTTCATCGGTCTGCGACCTTCAGCACTCACTGGATCGGTTCGCAACCGAGTGTGAAGCGGCTGGGATGAGGATCAGCAACTCCAAATCTGAGGCCATGGTTCTCAGCAGGAAACCGATGGACTGTCCACTCCAAGTAGGGAATGAGTCCTTACCCCAAGTGAAGGAGTTCAAGTATCTCGGGGTCTTGTTCTCGAGTGAGGGAACAATGGAGCGTGAGATGGGCCGGAGAGTCGGAGCAGCGGGAGCGGTACTGCAGTCGCTTTACCGCACCGTGTGACGAAAAGGGAGCTGAGCCAGAAGGCAAAGCTCTCTGTCTACCGGGCCATGTTCGTTCCTCCCCTCACCTACGGTCATGAAGGATGGGTCATGACCCAAAGAACCAGATCGTGGATACAAGTGGCCGAGATGGGTTTCCTCCGCCGGGTGGCTGGTGTCTCCCTTAGGGATAAGGTGAGAAGTTCGGTCATCAGGGAGGGACTCGGAGTTGAGCCGCTCCTCCTTCGCGTCGAAAGGAGCCAGTTGAGGTGGTTCGGCACCTAGTTAGGATGCCACCTGGGCGCCTCCCTAGGGAGGTGTTCCAGGCACGTCCAGCTGGGAAGAGACCGAGGGGTAGACCTAGGACCAGGTGGAGGGATTATATCTCTTCGCTGGCCTGGGAGCGCCTTGGGACCCCCCAGTCAGAGCTGGTTGATGTGGCCAGGGAAAAGAAAGTTTGGGGCTCTCTGCTGGAACTGCTACCCCCGCGACCCGACCACGGATAAGCGGGAGAAGATGGATGGATGGATGGATTATGTTTCTGTTCTATTAACTTAAACTTAAATCTATTAATTTATGTTGTGCCTACTTGTACAGGTAATACACTAGTTGAATTAAGAAGATGCATTTCTAAACACTTGAAGTGAATAATGCCTGCTGCCTTAGTTTACTTTTCTTTATTAAAAAACTGCATTTTGACTTCACTTTCTGCTCTGTTGTTATATATTTGTTACAGTTTTTTTTCCGGGGGTTGGGGGGTGCTGTTGAGAGGGTGTCCCACATTGTCCCACATTGTCCCACACAACCATAATCCTTGTCCCACATTTGGTTTGTTGGGATCTGGTCACCCTAGCTGCACTGCGATTTACTGTACGGCTGCCAGCCGCTGATCGACGGGTCGGTTGAAGGCAGAGTTGCCACGCCCTCAAGTTCCTGTCTTTCGCACCGCGCGCTGCTCCTATCAGGGCCAGTGCGCATCTGAGTCGGACGCGCTCCGAACTATTGGGAGACGCACGCCAAGTCTCCAACTGCTTTCTTCCGACCAGAAACACGCTGCGCTTAAGGAAGGGTGAGAAGAGATCACTTTTAACTCCTCTCGGTCTGAGGTGTTCTCGACCGAGAGCGGACCCATAACTATTTTAATTCGGGCCATGTCTTGCTAGGCTGTCACTGCATGGTTAAATGAACAAGGAGAGTATGGGGTGCAAATAGTGCCACTTGCAGTCATTTGCCCACCAGTGCCAGTGACTGTTCCATTTGACTCCTTAGCAGCCAGTGAGTGGGAGAGCATGTTCATTGTGTGATGTGTGTAGTGCTTTCTTTAAATAGACGTGTCATGTGTGTAGTGATTCCCTAATAGAAGTGCCATGTGTTTGCGTTATTTGCATGCTTTGTGACATTTTACTTTTAGTTGTACCATGCATGGTCCCTCCGGCCAGCAGGGGGCGGTAGAGCAGTAGCAGCCTGAAATGACGGGGTGGTATACAGGCACTGCATCACTTGGCCTTGTGATACATTTCCACGTGAGAAGCTTGGCTGATATGGTCCCTTACTATTTATTTAACTGCTAATAAAGATTATTGTGTTACCCGATATCTGCCTGCTCCTCGTGTGTGTGGGTCAATTGGGGGATTAAAAGAACTGGGTGCCAGCAAGTGGGCCATTACATAGCGGGCTCACTCGCGACACATGTGCAGCATCAAGACCGGACACAAGAGAACAGCCTTCATTTCTCAAGAACGGGGTGAAAGACAAGGATGCTGTTTATCACCGGCCCTGTTCAACATCTACATTAACGAACTGGCCACCATCTTAGAGCAGTCCACAGCACCTGGGCTCACTCTCCACAACACAGGGATCAGGTTCCTGCTGTGTGCAGATGGTCTCATCCTGTTAAGCCCCACAGAAGAAGGACTTCAACAGAGGTTAAATATACTGGAAGGTGACTGTCAGACCTGGGCCATGGCAATCAACATCACAAAGACACAACAATGATATTTCAAGACCCAGATGTCAGGCAAACAACACTGACTTTACAATTGGGACACCGACAATAGAAAATTGTTCAGAATATAATTATTTAGGCCTTAAAATAAGTTCCACTGGAAGCTTTAATCAAGCTGTGAAGGAACTGAGAGAAAGCACGCAGGGCGTTTTATGCAATAACAAGACTAATCCACATTTTAATTTGGCTTCAATCAGTAATACAACCCGTCCTACTCGATGGAAGCGAAGTGTGGGGCCCACACACAAACCAAACATTTGACAAATGGGAAAACCATCCAATAGAAAATGCTCACAATGAGTTTTGCAAACGCATCCTCCAGGTTCACAGGAGAACAACTAACAGCGCCCGCAGAGCGGAATTAGCCACATTTCCATTTTTAACACAAATCCAGAAACCATCAATTACATATTGGCTACATCTAAAAGAAAGTGAGCCCCACTCCTAGCACCACAAAGCCCTGCAGCACCAAGAGATGAACAAGAGTCCCCTCTCTCAGCTGGTCCTGACACTCTGTTCACAAACCGGTTCACACTGTGATCAGGGCTGAGCCCACATCTATTAGAGTCAACCAGACTCTAACAACACACACACAGCACTACCGCACTCATTGGAACACTAGATCCACAACACAAAGTGAAATGCAATGCTATCTGGCCGTGCAGTTGGAGGTCAACCAATCACAGAGCTTGAGGCAACGCGGAACAATAGCTGAGGATTCTGAGTAGTGTAGTGTCTTCGGCCATCCTAAAGTGAACACATATTTGTTTCTCAATGCGGTGTTCAGGAGTCGTGGTGGAGTCACGCATTCTGGTGAGATCAGGTAGTGTGTGTAGTCCGTTGCTGTTCAATATAATGATGCATGACGTCTTTCATCAAGTTCATCCAAGTGTGGGGAGATCTTTGTCTGCAGATGATGGGGCTTTGTGGGCAAAAGGCCGCAGTGTAGCGCATGTTGGAAAGAAAATACAAGCTGCAATAGTTGAAGTGGAGAAATGGACAAATACATGGGGATTCAAACTGCCAGTAGCTCAGACGCAGGTCATTTGTTTTACAAACGGCATAACATTGCTCCTATATCGTTAAAATTGTAAGAGCAGCCTCTTGAACAGGTTAATACAATAAGACTTCTTGGTGTTGGTTTGACGGAAAGCTAACATGGAGCAGTCATATAGGAAAAGATCAAAATAAATGTAGAAAAGGTCAACAATGTACTTCGTGTTTGGCGGGGCAGGAGTGGGGAGCGAGTAGGTCATCACCTCTGAATATATATTGGGCGCTCGTGAGACCTGTATTCGATGATGGGTGTGTAGCGTTCATGGCAGCAGCAGAATCTAACCTTAAGAGCTGGATGTCCTAGGAAAATACAAGTAAGAGTAGGTATCGAGAGGAGTTAAAGGAAAAGAAAGAACTACCAGTATGGCGCATAGTCCAGAATCACTTTGCAAGATATCACTCAGACTCAACAATCATATTCACAGATGGCTCCAAAGATATAGTACTCAGAGAAATGTGCTTTTACAGACACTGAAGAAAGCAACATGCCATGACTTGTCGCTATCAGGGCTGTTAGGGAAACATCAGGCAATATATATTGAGAGATTATTACGTTTCTAAGAGAAATTGATACTTTTAAAATAATCTAGAGATTTGGTTCTTTGTTTTGTTTCTTGTTTTCTGCATAGTCTCTTGTCCACACTCCAGTCCAGTTGGTGGCGGTAATGCACCTACAAGTTGGTTTGCCAACCGCCAATAAACACGAAAGAAGAAGAAGAAGAAAACGAGAGAAGAAGAAGAAGAAAACGAGAGAAGAAGAAGATGCACCTTTAAAGTTCTTTGCAATCCGCCCAAACCCGAGAGGAGGAGAAGGAGAGAAGAAGAGGTGAGTGGATTAAACACCTGCAGAGGTTTCATGAAGTGTATTGTAGTGGATTCAGTACTACTTGGACTAGTAGCACAAGTACAATCAAGCACTTTTACTGTGTACATTTTGAGTAATACTTGTTTAAACTCCTGTCCTGAGTACAATAATGCATGTTTTCTTCCATCTTTGATGAGCGATAAAATGATTTTGTGCAATAAGTTCTTCATGTAATTGGTACTCTTGGATTCAGTACTACTTGGACTACTACCAAAAGTACAATCAAGTACTTTTATTGTGTACTTTTTGAGTAATCCCCTGTCAAACTCCCCTCCAGAGTAAAACATGCATTCTTTTACTCCTACGTTAGTGCCGCTTCTCAGCGATTACCGTAAAGGCGCTATAAATCGCGCAATCAAAAATGAAGAACTGCTCATTTGACCAAGCAAATTTGAGAGACGGCTGAGTTGACCGCAGTCATTCGCTGCGGTCAACTAACCCTAGAACAGACTGTGAGCTGTAAATTAGAATGTAAGTTGCTACACAGATTATGATGAATTATATCTAAATATTTGTATTATATTAATAATAATTTACACAGAAAACCAAGTTGTTATCGTAATGGTTAAAGTAATGTGCATGTAACGTTAATAACTATCTGACCTTTCTATCATGTTCTCCTCTGCTTAGCATCACATTGACCAAATGGATCCATCTGGACCATGTTTACGTCACAGCAGCATAGATGAGACAAGGCACTGCACGTGGTGTGATAAAACACTACATAGAAGCATCCAGAAATAGAACATATCATTGAATAAACTCTTTGAATTCCTCCTCTTCACTGCTGACAGTTTGTGATGAATTATATCTAAATATTTGTATTATATTAATAATGAAGCAGCTCTGTGCCCATCACTGTGTGCCACAGTGATGGGCAACCTGTTGGAGAAACGCCGTCGAGGAACAGTTTTAACCATACACGTACACAAATCGTACAAGTACCCTTTAAGTTATGAAGTTATAGAAGCCAATTACTTCATTCTGTCTTTGTGTTTTTCGTCCTGCACTTATTGGGCCCCCCTCAGAAGATAACTGGCCCCAGTCAGAATATAGCATGGTGATGCAGTTGGTCCTCTAGCCTGTAGCCTTTGACCTGATGAGGCGTTCTCTGCCGGTTATAAAGGAGCCATGAAAACACAACAACTTCAGTCTAATGCAAAAATAAATACATTTATGTCATCAAGTTTTTTATTGAGCACATTTTAACAAGGCATAAATAAATCAACAAGATATCGTGCAAAGGAAGCATCTTATAAAACTACTTTTAAATGCAGTAAAGAAAAAGCCAATACAAATTAAAACAAGATGAATTGTAATAAAAAAAGGTTGCCCTGCTCTCCTCTGTGTTTCAGTCCCGGTCTCTAAGCCCCGCCTCCAGCCCCTGGTCTCCCTGATGGAGGGCTCCACCTGTCGGGGGGGGGTCCGGTGCAGCTCACCTGTGATATGTGACTTCAAACAACCAAAAAGAAACATCAAATGCAGGGACGCGGAGAGTCAGTCAGAGTTGGGGGTGCGGGTGGGGGTGCCTCGCAGCGGCGAAACTGTGGCGCTTCCACTGCGTTTGCGCTTCAGACGAGGCTCCCTCCGCAAAACGAGGCCCCACGCAGTCTGCGTGATCTGCGTGATCTGCGTGGAGGGAGGGTCCGGTATAATAGCGTCACACTAAATGCAATCATTTGGTCTTCAGCAGCAGCTTGTGAGAGCAGCGCGTTCATCGGTGTTCGTTGTCATGCTGCCAGCTTGTTGACGGCCTGTGTGTTGATGGGACTTTTCATGCTCCCTAAATGTTTCCTCTGCCTTCAAACAGGAACCTGATCTTTAAATTCACACAATTCAAGTTGTATATCTCTACCACTCCATCTTAGTGCCAACGTCTGTCCCCTCCCAGAGACGTTGATCGCTTCTCAGGAAAGAAGAGTAATGATGAGAAGGAAGCAGACGTTGTGTCAGAGTGGAACATGTCCATGTTGCTGAGCAACAGACAGGAAGCAGGGGGCGGGTCTCTGACTCTGGACCTTCACACTCACATGTGTTAATATGTAATCCACTACAATAGGCTAGTTGCACGGGATGACCTCAGACATGGACTGGATCATCCTGGTGGTGTAATTGTACTGCAGTGGAATGCTAGAGTTTAATTGCAAATGGACAAGAGTTCAACAAATATATTGACAACCGGGAGAGAAACCAAAGTCCTTGTATTCAGGAAACATGGCTGAAAGCACAACTGGGTTTTATTGTGAAGGGATACCTGCAGCTAGACGAGATAGGGACTCTGGCAGAGGGGAGAGTCGCAAGATTCATACAGAGTGGGATAAGCTACAAAGTTATGCATGTAGGTACAGGTCATGAAGCAATAGTTATAGGGTATGGAATGATAGAGGACCTATAGATATAGTGAATTATTATAAGTGGGAAATAGATCAAAGTTATTAGAGGATGCTGGGGTTCACTGCAGACAAAGTCATATGGTGTGGGGGTTTTAGCTCACATAGCTCGCTATGGGGAAGCAGAGCACAGATGCAAATGGGGCAGTAGTTGAGGAATGTATAGATGACCTCGGGCTAGTGTGCATTAACACTGGAGAAGGAACACGATATAATTGCACGAAGAATATAGAAACAGTACTCGACATTTGTATCTAGTGCTTTAGCAGGTATAAGTACATGGAATGTGGTGAAGCATGCTACAGTGGGCAGCGATCATTATCCGGTAATGACTGAAGTTGGGACCAACATAAGGTTTGAAAAGGACAAGAAAAGTCCTAGATGGAAACTGGGAAAGGCTGATTGGGATGCCTTCCAAGCTGTAAGCACGAATAGATGTAAAACACTTCAAGAGGAAATGATGATGATATAAATAAATGCAATGATGAGCTGGTTAAGGTTATCATTCATTCAGCTAAAGACACAATTCCAGAAAGTGCAGGAGTTAGGCGCACCAAGGGTGTACCCTGGTGGAATGGTGAATGCAGTGAATCCATTACAGACAGGAATAAAGCATTCAGGCAACTCAAACAACTCCATTCTCAGGAAGCTTTGAATCAGGTGAAAGGGCCCAGGCTGTAGTGAGGAGAACAATAAGAACGCAGAAACGCACCTTTTGGAGGCAATACTGCAATAGTATTGGAAGAGAAGCACATCCAGGATGTGGGCCCGCTGTTTTAATTGTTTTATTGTTATGTTTATTGTTGTTATTTGTAGGGCTTTTTCCTAATATTTATTTTAGTTGAAAATATGTTGAAAGATTAGTTTAATATCTTTTTTTTTATTTTGCTATGAAATTCTGAATGAAAGGCTGCGCGAGAGGCTGCGCGAGAGGCTGGTTTTTCGCTGGGTTGAGTCGTGTGGGGTTTTGAGTGAGATGCGGCACAGCCTGTCAGTTTACCTTGCTAGGTTAGTTTGGCTAATATAATTTATATTTATCTGCAACAATGGATATCAGGAAGTGGTTCATGAAAGCAATATGGCAACTCAGCGCCAGATGCAGGCACATTAGAAGACATCAGAGAAATTGACTCTCTAGCCGGCTCTCTCACAAACTCCTGCTCTGTG
The DNA here is from genome assembly GCA_036324585.1 of Champsocephalus esox. Taxonomy (NCBI): domain Eukaryota; kingdom Metazoa; phylum Chordata; class Actinopteri; order Perciformes; family Channichthyidae; genus Champsocephalus; species Champsocephalus esox. Next base: position 45,093,860 of record CM070476.1, on the reverse strand, counting down.
CGCGAGCAGACTGTGCACACGCACTCTGCCTCGCTCAATATCTCTCTCTCTCCACCTCGTCAACAGCCTTATGGCAACCTAAAACCCTTCTGTTTCCGTAACAACAATTCTCGAGCATCTAACAGCATCACTTTTTCATTTCTGGGATGAGAATAGGTCATACAGGTCTCAATCATACTTGAAGTATAACAGGAAAGCATCCAACCGGAAAGTGTGTACACTGCAGCCAGCCAGAAGCTGCTGAGCATGTTTTACTGCTCTGCAGGAAATATAGTACTCAGAGAAATGTGCTTTTCCAGACACTGGAGAAAGCAACATGCCATGACTTGTCGCTATCAGGGCTGTTAGGGAAACATCAGGCAATATATATTGAGAGATTATTACGTTTCTAAGAGAAATTGATACATTTTAAAATAATCTAGAGTTTTGGTTCTTTGTTTTGTTTCTTGTTTTCTGCATAGTCTCTTGTCCACACTCCAGTCCAGTTGGTGGCGGTAATGCACCTACAAGCTGGTTTGCCAACCGCCAATAAACACAGAAGAAGAAGAAGAAGAAGAAGAAGAGACAAGGACAAGCAGAAGAAGAAGAAGAAAAAAGAAGAGGTGAGTGGATTAAACACATGCAGAGGTTTCATTCAGTGTATTTACACCTCTTAGCTTACAGTTAATCACGAATCAGAAGTTATCTTATTTAACACAACAGTCTCAAACTATCTTTAAATAAAGTCTAACAGCTACAGTCTGGAAAGCTAACGGCTATCGGCTAACAGCTACAATAATTCCAGTTCGGCTCTGGGGAGTAACAGTTGATCTGTAATGCTCAGCTGACTTTATGTTAGTTATTTATTACACCAGTTGTCTTTGAGACGGTGTGAGTTGTTGTGTTGGTGCTCTTTGCCATAGATATGGTTTTAAATGTATGCTAACTAGCTTATTAGCATCGCCCACTCACCACGACGTAGCATTTTTCCCATTGAAATGAATGGGGTTCTGCAGTTAGCTGCTAACGCTAAGCTAAGCGACGGTTTAGCTCATTAGATAAATAGATATACTTTATTTAAATAATGATTTATCTTAAACTGGGAAATGATTGTGTCACAGCAGAAGTGTTTTCAGGCATTACACGAGTTAAACATATTTAAAAGATGCAATAAGATAATACAAATGAAGCATTAGCAGCAAGTATACACACAGGACACATATCACTAGAGTATCTAAAGAATACACAATATACAGAAAATACTGTATACATGGAGTACATTAAACAGTCTCACTAGCTAATGTTTGCTTTCTGTGTTAACTTAGTGATAGTTTCACACGGATAGCGTTATAACCGTGGTTCAAACATCCATTAATGTCACTTTCTATGTGAATAAAGTCATTTTAATGAAATAAAAGTGAACTAACTGTGAGCTGTAAGTTAGAATGTAAGTTGCTACACAGATTATGATGAATTATATCTAAATATTTGTATTATATTAATAATAATTTACACAGAAAACCAAGTTGTTATCGTAATGGTTAAAGTAATGTGCATGTAACGTTAATAACTATCTGACCTTTCTACCATGTTCTCCTCTGCTTAGCATCACATTGACCAAATGGATCCATTTGGACCATGTTTACGTCACAGCAGCATAGATGAGACAAGGCACTGCACGTGGTGTGATAAAACACTACATAGAAGCATCCAGAAATAGAACATATCATTGAATAAACTCTTTGAATTCCTCCTCTTCACTGCTGACAGTTTGTGATGAATTATATCTAAATATTTGTATTATATTAATAATGAAGCAGCTCTGTGGTCTTCATCAGGACAGCTGATGAGCAGCATGGAGGAGAAGAAGGAGGCCCCTGGAGCTCAGGTCAGTGTGCACTTCATCACAAGATATTCCTAATTCCAGCGTTTCCGCCAGGCGGGCGTCTTGCCTTCATTTGACGCCCTCATTCAGCTCAGAGCGCCATCTACTAGGGGTGTGACGCAGGGCTCGACATTAAGGACTGCCCGATGGCCCGGGGCCGCCTAGTATCTAGCTCGGGCAAGGAAGCCTCACCTGCTGGGTGCCCCATCGGGCAATCTATCATGCCAGTATCATGCAGCTCGCGGATCCAGTAATGAGGGACCCGACGGTGAGACTAAACATATCTATAACTATATATCTATATAGTTACGGTAGTTTGAGAGGTCATTAAAATAGCTACGTGTGATATCCTAACCTGAAGTGTGTGTTTTGTCCGCTCACCGCTGCAGCTGATCTCTCTCTCCCGTCAGATCAGACTTCACTCGCGTTTATGTCCATATCGATCAGATGCAGCTAGTTCTAGCTAATGATAGACTACCTGCTTATTAAAAGACACTTGAACAATAAGTGTCGCTATGCAACCGGATGAGGCCACAAAGTATAGCGCAGCATTATGCATGTGCATGCCCACCGGAACCCCGAGGCATTACCAACAGATCAACGCACAATCAACCCATCCAGGACATCTCTTTCTCCACATTACGTGTTAGACATTAGAGTTGACTCTTCTTGTCTGTCACATCTTCTTCTTGTCTGTCACATCCTCTTCTGTCTGTCACATCCCTTCTGTCTGTCACATCCTCTTCTGGTCTGTCACATCCTCTTCTGGTCTGTCACATCCTCTTCTGGTCTGTCACATCCTCTTCTTGTCTGTCACATACTCTTCTGGTCTGTCACATACTCTTCTGGTCTGTCACATACTCTTCTTGTCTGTCACATACTCTTCTGGTCTGTCACATACTCTTCTTGTCTGTCACATCCTCTTCTTGTCTGTCACATACTCTTCTTGTCTGTCACATACTCTTCTTGTCTGTCACATACTCTTCTTGTCTGTCACATACTCTTCTTGTCTGTCACATAAGTGGCGCAACTGAAGCGGTATTGCGCTAAAGGGAAATTATTTTGACCGAAGAGATTTAGGTTTGCCGGCTAACGGGAACTCTGACGTCGCCATTTTATGTGCTTCGCGGATACGCTCGTCTTCTCTCTGTGGGCTCAGAACAGTCTCATAACACACACGTGCACACAGAAGGATCCACACTTGTGTTTTTCAAAGCACACAAATGTGTTCCGTTTCATGTCATGTAACTAAAATCCAAACACAGAAAGAAGTACAGATGTACTTTTGATCCTCACATATTAGTTTTCCGGTTAAAACCTCTGCACCTGCAAACAACCCGCTCTCTGGGCACGGATCGCTGGGCATTCGTGTGTGGGGGTTTGAGACTCCCCTGACGCTCAGCAGATCCGTACTTGTAATCTTTCTATCTATAGCCAATCAGATGTCTCCTTCATTCTAAGCCAATCACATGAGTGCACCCCACGAGGGTATGATTTATTGCGTTCATGACACTTCATGTACGCAATAAATCATAAATGGCGAATACAGTCGCTGCTTTATTTATGTCTGCAGTGTGAGAACAAGTTTTTAGAGAGTACTTGTGCATGGACAAGTGAGTTTGGCAATGTACTTGTCCGCATACGTTTTTCACTCGTCCAGAATGGACAAAAATCTGGGCCACTGGAATCTTCTTCTTTGCCTGGGTTAGAGAGGGAGGGGGAGACAAATACAAACACACAAATACCGCCTCCTCTGGTTTTCCCCGAGTTCGCATCCCTGTCTGCTCGAACGAGTACATTTATTTACATTTATTTGTAAATGCAGCCCGAGAGGAACATTACACATATCCACAGTATTTAAGTAATGTTAATTCACAATAAATATTGTTGTTTTTGTACTTTCTTTATTTGATTGGCAGTCAGTTGTTGATTACATGCAGACGTTGATAAAGCTACAGCTACTTCAATACATATATATCACACTAATTCATGAAGCAAGTTAGACATTTTGATGTTCCGGACTTTGCATGGGGACATTTTCTCTAACTGGACCTCGTTGAGGTTTCGTTGAAGACCCTCTGCTCTAGTCGCTCGAGTTTCACCGCAGCTGCCAGCTGTGTTTACTCGCATCATTCAAACAAGACGCGCTGGCTCGGGAGCTACAACTACAACATGAACATATTTTACCGTGATTTAATTGTAATACACGTTTCTAAATGATGCCGACGTAACAACACACTGATACCGGTTCGTAAAAACCATGAATTAATGCTTTGACAAGTCTGCAGACAGACGGCAGAGAAACACCTTTTAAAATGCGTGTTTTCTGAATGGAGCTTGGCTAAGCTAACGCTATATATGCTCCGACCGTCCACACACACAACAACGGCCTACAAACATAAATAAACCAGCGACTGTATTCTTCATGACACAGACAGTCTGTGGTTTGTACTTGTTTAACTTTTGTCTAGTTTCTGAACAGATCATATCTGTCCCCGGCTGTTTGAAGAGCAAGCATGTGAAACAAAAGATAGCATTTACCTGTTTTGCATCCAGCTACATGAGAAGCCTCGTTGATACGTTTTGTCTTTTTCACGAGCTTGCTGTGATATATACAGATCGGGTTGGACCGGTCCAAGGTCTTTAAGTATCAATTTATCTCCCAAACTTCTCCTTTCGAAAGGATTGGAGAGTCGCTCTTGGGCGGACCAAGGTTCCAGCGACTCCACCTGCACACCATTCTCATCCAAATACTGCGTCACCTTGGTCACTCACGAGTCTAAAAAACAACTCACGTCAACGCACGTAAGCAACATGGGCGCCAACGTGAGCGCCCACGTGACCAAAATATTTGACGGCGCTGATTGGCTGAAATTATGTTTCGGCGGCACAGTTTACTATTGAGACTTTTGCAACGTGCTGGTTGCTGCTGTTTCGCTCGGGGGCTCTGCCCCGTAATGATAAACCAATGCCAGGGCAAGGCCAGGCAGGAAACAGGTGACGTATCAGTAACTTTAGACATCGGAACACAATTTTAAACGAGATTGTATTGTAGATTATACATTTTTGTGATACCAATTGTATGATATTTACCTTGTTCATTACAAATATAAAATATATATTTAAAAAAAAAGTTACACGTTAGACGGCTGCCCGATTTGCATCGTGCATGCGCGAGTCATAAACTCTCAAATATCTTTATTAAAATATTTTGTTATTTGAAATAAAATGAAGGACATTCACAGTTAATGTAATTAGATATAAATTATGAATGCCATACATATTGCATACATTCAGTCAATATTTCTTCAGCATGTATGATGGCTGTCCAACAGAAGTTACATCCATTTCTCACTTATTCTGACAATGCACTCAACCCAATAAAATGACCCAACAAAAGGAGTTGTTCAATAATAGTGAAGTCACGTTGTAATAACAATAACTCGTCTCTCTCGTTCAGATTAATATTGTGGGGTTTTTTGAGTGTTCTTTTTCTGCTTTGCCAAACGCCACTGTGTCAAATGTCCCATTAGAGTTGCCGTATGGAGTTGTCAAATATGGCGGACCATCTCGCACATGCGCAATGCAGATGGGGCAGGGCTGCAGATCGGGTAGTGACACACATTGAGGATGACGTCGCGGCCCTGCCTACACTGCGTTACTATAGTTACTGCCCCAGTTCCTAAACTGTATTGGAAACGCAGCATAAAGTGAGCCTGGCCTACCAAGGCCTAACTATACCGTGCTAAGCCGTGCGAGGCCCTGCAGTGGAAAGCACCATAAGTGGATGTCATCGAAGACCTTTCCAAGAGCGGTCTCAGTGCTGTGGTTTGGACGAAAGCCTGACTGGAACACATCCAAACAGTTATTTACATGCAAGAAATTACTCAACTGTTGAAAAACTACTTGTTCAATGACCTTACCTAGAAATGGGAGGTTTGATATGGGCCTGTAATTGGTCATTACTGAAGCATCTAGATTATTCTTTTTTAAGAGCGGTTTAATGACTGCTAGAGATGTCCCGATCACGTGATCGGGGATCGGAGCTGATCACGTGATTTTCAAAAAATCGGGGATCGGAGCCGATCACGTGATTTTCAAAAAATCGGGGATCGGAGCCGATCACGTGATTTTCAAAAAATCGGGGATCGGAGCCGATCACGTGATTTTCCAAAAAATCGGGGATCGGAGCCGATCACGTGATTTTTTTCCAAAAAATCGGGGATCGGAGCCGATCACGTGATTTTTTTCCAAAAAATCGGGGATCGGAGCCGATCACGTGATTTTTCTCCAAAAAATCGGGGATCGGAGCCGATCACGTGATTTTTCTCCAAAAAATCGGGGATCGGAGCCGATCACGTGATTTTTCTCCAAAAAATCGGGGATCGGAGCCGATCACGTGATTTTTTTCTCCAAAAAATCGGGGATCGGAGCCGATCACGTGATTTTTTTCTCCAAAAAATCGGGGATCGGAGCCGATCACGTGATTTTTTCCAAAAAATCGGGGATCGGAGCCGATCACGTGATTTTTCTCCAAAAAATCGGGGATCGGAGCCGATCACGTGATTTTTCTCAAAAAATCGGGGATCGGAGCCGATCACGTGATTTTTCTCAAAAATCGGGGATCGGAGCCGATCACGTGATTTTCTCAAAAAATCGGGGATCGGAGCCGATCACGTGATTTTCTCAAAAAATCGGGGATCGGAGCCGATCACGTGATTTTCCAAAAAATCGGGGATCGGAGCCGATCACGTGATTTTTCTAAAAAATCGGGGATCGGAGCCGATCACGTGATTTTCTAAAAAATCGGGGATCGGAGCCGATCACGTGATTTTTCTAAAAAATCGGGGATCGGAGCCGATCACGTGATTTTTCTAAAAAATCGGGGATCGGAGCCGATCACGTGATTTTTCTAAAAATCGGGGATCGGAGCCGATCACGTGATTTTTCTAAAAAATCGGGGATCGGAGCCGATCACGTGATTTTTCTAAAAAATCGGGGGTTGGGATTTTTTTTGTTTTTAGATAATTTTTTTTAATTTAATGTTACAAAACAAAAATGACCATGTTCACGTCTTAGAACATACTACAACAGAACAGATCTAATACGCCACCACATTAGACACATCACATCAGGGACCTTGGTAGCAGCCTCTTCTGCGGTTCTGCCATGAGTAAAAACAACTGTATCATCAGCATACATCACATTCTCACACACAGAAGGCAGATCATTTATGTACATACTAAACAGGATTGGGCCCAATACAGAGCCCTATGGTACTCCAGTTGACAAAAACTAGACTTATGGTTCTCAATTTGAACACAAGGAGCTGTTGTTGAGATGATTGATGATTTGTTTGGCAATCAATTTCTCAAATACCTTGGATGCTATGGGTAAGATACTGATGGGCCTATAGTTGGATGTCATGAGAGCGTCCCCACCATAGCTATCAAGAACACAAAACAGTTCTTTAGCCCCTCTGTCCTGGGGGTTGTCAACATGGATGTTAAAATCAGCAACAATGACTAGACGGTCAAAGTCAAATCACACTATAGACAGCAGTTCAGTAAAGTCATCAAAAGAAGCTAAAAGAAGCTGAGAGCACAGCTGAACTCCTGCAGCCCTGGGCCCTACATTGGTTGTGATGGCAGATGACAGGGTTTGGTCAAGTTGCTCTCACAGCCTCCATCAATGTACATCGCCTGCATGACGGTCTTCTTCCTCCTAAAGTCAATGATCATTTCCTGGGTGTTCAGCTGCAGGTTGTTTACTTTGCACAACGCTAGTAGTTGCTCCACCTCTTCCATGTACGCGGTCTCGTCACCCCCTGAGATGCAGCCCAGCACGGTAGTATCATCAGCAAACTTTATGAGGGAGTTGCTGGTGTGGGCGGGGACGAGATCATAGGTGTAGAGGGCGTATAGTAGGGGCTCAGCACGCAGCCCTGTGGTGATCCAGTGCTGAGACTGAGGGACGTGGAGGTGTGGGGGCCTATCCTCACTCTCAGACAGGAAGTCCTTAATCCATAGACACAAGGAATGGGATACTCCCAGGACTGATGGCTTGGTTACCAGTCTGTCGGGGAGGATGGTATTAAATGCAGAGCTGAAGTCCACGAAGAGCATCCGTGCGTAGCTCCCCCTACTCTCCAGGTGACACAGGGTAGAGTGGACAGCTGTGGCGATGGCGTCCTCCGTGGACCTGTTGGCCCTAAACAGAGTAGTGAAGGCACAGTTCTTTGCAGCTGGTGCTGCTTTTCTCAGATTCTGCTGAGTTACACGTTTCTGCCTCCTGGTGCTGCAGAGATTTCATGAAGTGAAGGAGGGTTTCTTCTATGAAGCAGCAGATACTGTGAGAGTCAGACATGAATACATAGGTCAAGGCAGACTGGTTCACAGACTCTCCTGTTTTGCCGATCCGGTGCTTGAACAAGTAACTCTACACCCCTGGCCGAAATGTCCCTAAAATGAAGTGCGAGTTTGAAATATATCTCAAATAATGTATGTATTTCCCCACATAAACATAACAGTCTGCAATGAAACGGCCGTCTCCTGGGCGCTCCACTTCCTACTTTCTCCCTTCTCTCTCTTTCTTTTCTTTCATTGCCCTCTAGGTGCTTCGTACGATACAAATGCAAATATTCTATTTTAAAAAGTAAAGTCCTTTCGAGTCTAGGGCTGGGCGATTTTTTCGTTTTTCACGATTAATTTGCATTTTTACTTTCCTACGGTTTGTGAAATGGCTGAACCGAAAAATCGCGATTTTAAAACATTTCTAGACTCCGCAGATTTGTTTTGCTTTCAGGGACTCCGTAGTAGCTTACTCTCTCACTTTCCAGAACGCACACAAAGCTCAGCCACATTGCCTGTGACTATCTGCAGCTCTGCCCGATCTGCTGTGTTCGTTGTTGAGCATAACAGAGGACTCAGACATTGTACATTACATATATAACTAAACACGCCTTTTCTCCTCCTTATCTCTTTCATGACTTTGCATTTAATCTGGTTTTGAGCTGTGATCAATACTCAAGACAGGAACAACTTCACGGCTGGTTTCATTTCTGGTAGTTCCGGTTGTTGTCTCATGCTACCCACGTCTGTAAACAAACGTATTCAAATAAACTGTACCTTCATTTAATATTCAGCAATCATAATATCTCTTGTCTATACAGTAGTTGTAGTGTTGAGATCAGTAGGTTTCGGTGTGCAACACTCCGTGTCATATCGCTACTAAATTCACCTCTATAGGAAATGGTATATTAGCCACATGCTAAATGCTAACCGGAGATGAAGGATTTTCAGAATAAAAGCTTAACAACTGCGCACCAGAACTTCTGGTTCTTCAGTATAAAACAGCATTTAAACTGACGGTGTGTTTAAGGTACTTGTGCCATCAAAACATTGATTTTAATTTATAACACTGTGCGCATGTGCAGAGCTGCAGATCGGGTAGTCACATAGCCTACTACAATCACACTCACCGCTTCACCGACAGTAAAATGTCCACGACCACAGATGAAGAACTCATTCCTAAAAAAGGTGCTCGTTCAGTTGTATGGAAGTGGTTCGGGTTCAAGCGGTCACACATAGAACAAACAGCTGTTCTCTGTAAGGTCTGTAGAAAGACAACTTCCTAAAGTTAAAGGGATGTTATTTTGTTTGAGGGTATTTTTTTATCATTCATTATCATTATTTATTATTTGTTGTTTTCATTTTACAAGTTTTTTCAGGGATGGCCTACAAGAGATTTATTTTGATTTAAAAAAAAATCTTTGCACATTAATGAGAGCCAAGTGCCGTGGTGCTGTTTTTTTAATTTATTTTTTATTCTTGAACAACTGATTTGTTCGCCTAGACTACTTGGTAATCTCATTTATTTTTATTGTGTTAATAAAGAAAATATGTATTTAAATGTTGCCTTGGTCTGGTTTGTTTAGAAAAAAACGGGAAAAATCAAGGTTTAAATCGAAGATTGTCCATTAGTTAGAAAAGAAATCGAGATTTTATTTTTAGGCCAAATCTCGAGTCATCTGTCTCAAGCCTAAGTCTCAGGTCATGAATACCAAGGTCAAGTCAAGTCTTTTATCATGTTAGTCAAGCAAGTCTCAAGTCAAAAAATAGTCAAGTCATATGACTCGAGTCCCCCACCTCTGGTATATACTTGGTTAGAA